>JAHDVF020001195.1:0-129171 GCA_022606425.2 Lepidostoma basale
ACAAGGCCGAGATGTGAATTGCAAAGCGGGCGCAATCTTCGGGTAGCGGCTGCGGGATGGATATGCCTTTCAAGGAATATTTTATTTAAATAAAACGGCGTCGGCTCCAAAGTATATTTTATTTCAGTTGCAAGGGGGTAGTTTAAATATGACGTGCAAAAAATAATACAGCAAAATATTTATTATATTAATCGATGTATGATTAAGTGTATAGAATTCCATTATGAAGTTATTAAAATAAAAAAAAGTTGACGCATTGAAACTGACATGTGAATTCTGGCGTTGGACTTTAACATATATACAACTTCCAAAAATTTGTCAGACATGGTCATAACAAAGGTGGAATGGGGAATGTTGTAATTACATAAAGTGGGCACTTAACCCAACCAATGACAGGTCATAAGTCCTGTTAACACCTTGATCAACCATATTCAGTTGCCAATTTGCATCTTCGTCTCTATTGAGATACAATTAAATCATAAAAATTGATAACCCGCAATAGGTGAAATCCAGTATTCTAATACTCGTATGTATACATTCAAAAAAATATTGTAAACAAAAGTTGTTTAAAAATAGAAGGACTAAAAATTCTATAAATGATATGAAATATTCACGACACGTGTTTCGTCTTATATGGGGACATATTCGAGTGTGCAGGTTTAAATATAATGTGTTACTTATATAGTCTTTGGGGTATGTCCCCCCCACTTCTACACAGATTATTTGTGGAAGTGGTTAACAATTATAGGTGCATAGTTAGTTTAATTTCTGGGTATTTCTGCGGACAGTGATTGGTTTGACTCTTTTTATAACAGGATTCTAAGAATTTGGAAATGAATATTTCATATCATTTATAGAATTTTTAGTTCTTCTATTTTTAAACAACTTTTGTTTATTTTAATAAACCATGTAGCCCAAATGGATGGTGACAGACTTGCATATACAGCCGCTTATGAAATCCCCTCCGGACACCGCCCACCTGGAAGACCGCCTAAGAGATGGAGGGACAGCTGGATTTCATCATCCGACGAGACATGATTTCTGTGTCACAGATCTTCAGATCTATTCATACATCGTGTCATGCACGCGCGTCAATTTCTCTAACTCCTCACATGGCCGACATTCAATATTTAATTTATTTTATCGTGTTACGTTTTCCTCGGTCTTCCTCTATTTATGGATCCATTTAAATCGTTAACATATATTTTTTTTACCATTCTTTCTTCATTCATTATTTCCATATGTCCAAACCATCTTAATGATCCTTTCATTCATTAATTTAATTTTTTTTTTTAAAAACATAATTGGGTTATATGGATACATTTTTAGATCTTGATTGTAATTATATAAGGTTTCAGGTATATTTTAAATGGATTTGTAGTGAGACTCCTTGTGTCTTTTGGTAGTTCATTGTAAAGTTTCAGTCCATTTTTCAATATCCTTGATTGTCCTGTCTTAGTTCGTGCATTCGGTAAGTGATATCTGTCACAGTTCCTGGTCCAGTGTCTGTGTACGTCAGAATTTTTAGTTAATTTGCGGCTGCTGTCTGTTGTCTCTTCCATGGTCACTTTGTGAACAATTTTCAAGGTCTCGAATTCGGTCGGGTCTGATATGTCCATTTGTATGTATACTTGTATGGTTGATTGGTTTTGATCACTTCACTTAACTTTAAAGCAATAACCCTTTAGAATTTCATTATTGACTAACTTACTATTCATCACACCGTTTCCTCGAAAGGATAGGCAGAGAGGATAGACCGCCATAATTCGATTATGGCACCGACCACCTATTAGAATGCTGAACGCGGTCTCCTCGGAGATCGACGTCTTTCATATTAGTGAAAGTACGTTCAGGGGACAAATACTCTCGACATTAGAAAGCATATTGTCTTCTTAATGTCGAACCATCTCTAATGCGTTCCTGGTATTATGTTAAATGTATATAATATTTTACCTGTACTCAATAGACCTTCTTGGCAGAGTGGTAAGAGCTCTGAATTCCATATTGAAGGTCCCGGGTTCGATTCCCGGCGAGTGATCGTCACACTGTCTTTGGTCTGGTGTAGAATTCACGTGACAATAAAATGGCGATAGATTGGTTACCTATCACATGTCACGAGAATCAATATAATAGCAAAAAAAATGGACACAGTAATTGGGTTCAAACGACCTGTTGTATACATACAAATAAAATAGGTGCCTTAAACATTTATGCTGTTTGATTTGATATGATTTAATAATGTTTTGTAACTGGCAAAAGAAGGATGAAAGTAGAATAAATGCAGTAGAATTGAGATCTCTTCGACGAATGTGTGGATACTCTGTGTATGATAGAGTGTCAAATAAAAATAAAAGAAGTAAATGCGGTGTGAATGATGGTGTCATGAACAAAATAATGAAAGGATCATTAAGATGGTTTGGAAATATGGAAAGAATAAATGAAGAAAGATGGTAAAAAAATTATATGTTAATGATGTAAATGGAACCAGAAATAGAGAAAGACTGAGGAAAACGTGGCACGATCAAATAATTCAAATATTGAATGTCGGCCATGTTAGGAGTCAGAGAAATCGACGCGCGTGCATAACACGATGTATGAATGTTGAGGAAGCGAGAGAAATATGTCAGAAAAGAAAAGTGTGGCCGTCCATTCTTTCTGCCTACCCCTTCGAGGAGACGGCGTGATGGTTAGTTAGTTAGTTAGTTAGTTATGTTTTGTCCCTTCTGCATTCATACATCGTAACATGCACGCTTGTCGATTTTTCCAATTTGAACGTCCGCATTTTAGTAATTGATGAATTTGGTAATGCCTTGTTTTCCTTGGCTGTCAAAATGTTATTTTATAGGAAATTATTTTTATATTTTATTTCATTTCGACAGAGAGGAAAAACATCACACTGCTCTGCCCTGATGTATCTTTAAAATTTCGTCCACATTAATACATCGTAACACGCATGCTCGTCGATTTTTCCGATTACCGAAAGAAGAAGAAGAAATCGATTCATTATTTTTAATCTATATACATTAATAAAAACATGTAAGAGCTATTAAACCTAACAAATACATCTGTTTATTATAAAATAAATTCATAATCCACTTACATCGTAAAAGTGAACACGATACTCATATAAAATACATTATTTTACTTAATAATATGTATGACAAATTATTTTTATCTTAACATATAAAAAATATGTGTGTACAAGTATTGTACACAGAAAACATTTATTACGTGGACGTGGCAAGCATGAAAATCGTGCAAGAGTACGTACTCACATACGTTTACAAGAAATAATTTTCCAAACTTTGCCTACAGAATATTTAAATACGTAAATAAATATTTCACAGCCGTTATGTGCTTTCTTTACGTTGACAAATATATACTTCATCATCTTACTGAGAAAAAAACGAAATAAAACATTATTTACTTAATAGATGACGCTAGTGTAGATTGAATAAAAAATGTGAAGTGTTTCTCAACATTGTAGCATATACATATCTTCAAAAAAATTGTCAGACGTGGTGGTCGTAAGAAGGGCGGAATGGGGAATGTTGTTAACATAAAGCGATAGCTTAATCCAACCAATGACAGGTCAAAAGTCCTGTAAGCGCTTCGACCACCATATTCTGTTCCCAGAAAACAATTTACATCTTCGTCTCTGTTGAGATACAATTAATCCTTAAAACATTATTATTATTCTTCTTCAAGTGCCCTGTAGGGTTCCTCCAACGATGGCGCTCACCTCGGCGAACCTGTCCTAGACCTGCGCCACTCGGAATAGCTCCTCTACACTTCGGATGCCGGTCCACTCCCTCACGTTTCGCAGCCAGTACATCTGTCTCATACCGGGCCCTCGGCGTCCCTCAATTTTCCCCTCCAATATCAGTTGGAGAAGGTAGTACTTTTCCCACGCAGTATGTGACCCAGATGTGAAATTTTCCGAACCTTGATGAACCTAACTAACTAACCATCACGCCATTTCCCCGGAGGGGTAGGCAGAGAGGATGGATCGCCACAATGCTCTGTCCTGGCATACTTCTTGGGATTCCTCTACATTCATACATCGCACCATGCACGCACGCTGCATGTGTACAACTTTTTAACCATTGTACTCTCATCCATTCGTTTCATATATCCAAACCATCTCAGGGATCCTTTTTAATTTTATCCATGATGCAGTCATCTGCCTTACATTTCTTTCTTATTTCATCGTTCGGTATTCTATCATACTACGTTTTCTCGCACATTCTTCTTAGTGATCTCATTTCTACAGCGTTTATCCTGCTTTCATCCTTCTTTTGCCAGCTCCAAGCTTTACTCTCATACATAATGGTTGGCACTAGAACTCCATTGTGTACTGCCATCTTTGCTTCTGTGGATATATTTGTATTTGCAGTAATGACTTTGATTGCGCCATTTATTTTATTCCCAACACCAAACATTCTTTCGATGTAAATTTGTATCATTTTTTGTAAATAAAATTTCATTTTTTGTAAATAAAATTTCATTTTTTGTAAATAAAATTTCATTTTATGTAAATAAAATTTCATTTTTTGTAAATAAAATTTCATTTTATGTAAATAAAATTTCATTTTTTGTAAATAAAATTTCATTTTTTGTAAATAAAATTTCATTATATGTAAATAAAATTTCATTTTTTGTAAAAAGAATACTTGAAATACCCCAATCTTCGCGGTTCATCTATTAAATTCTACTTTCAAATAGTCTTCGTTTATTTCTCAACCAGGTAGTAGTACCTAAATAAGGATTTCCCCCCTTCCGTTGACTTAAATAAATCGTACAATACGATATTCCTCTCGAAACTTCCACCAAATAGTTATTCCATCCAATATGTATTTACTGCATACAATTTCGTAGACAGGTTCACCAACTTTAAATTTTTTTTTAAGGATTAATTGTATCTCAATAGAGACGAAGATGTAAATTGTTCTCTGGGAACAGAATATGGTGGTCTAGGCGCTTACAGAACTTATGACGTATCATTGGTTGGGTTAAGCGATCGCTTTATGTAATACAACATTCCCCATTCCACCCTTCTTACGACCACCACGTTTGACAATTTTTCGGAAAATGTATTTATGCTACAATGTTGAGAAACACTTCACATTTCGTATCATTTCATTTCATCATAATGTTTAGAAATTGATACTTTTATTTTTAATATTACTGATGTTAACTTTAATATGTTTTATATTTTGGTCCGCTGGTTGGCCTCGCCTCTTGGTTTTTCTATCCATTAGTCCATTTTTCAGTTGCAAATGTCTGGAATCATAACAAAAAAAATTCGGCAAAAATTTATTCATGGTATATATTTTATTTATTAATAATATAATAAGTATCAATTTTTAAAGCAAAATATATAAATATTTCAACTGAAATCAATTTAAATTCCATTATTTTGAAAAAAATATTACTCGTGAAATATAAACATTCTATATTTTATGCAAATGCATTTTGCACTTATTTACAGTACCTACTTATTCTGTTTATTAATTTAATCTATGACTTACCATAGATAAATAAATTAAAATTAGAACGTTTTTAGTTTGTGTGCAAGTTATATTATGGCGGAGGTAAGAAAAACAAAGTGTTTCAGAAGAGAAAATGTAGCAATCTTTCGATATTGATGGTAAGCAATTTTTTTAATAGGGAACATACTTATTCTTAAGTTACATATTGTCTTTTTGAGCCAATCTATTACGAATATTATTTAAATGACTTTTCCCAATGCGTTTTATTTTATTGAATTGTGTTTATTTTAAATACGTTCTATAATAGTTTAACTAGCTTCATTACTTCATATAAATTAAAATATTTCCGTGTGAATAAATAGGTTAACAACAACTATAAAACAAAATTTTTTTGCAAACACGTTTCGCTTATTGCACAACAATTTTGGATTGTTGCATAACTTTTTAAGATTGTTTTTTAGTCTTTTATTTATTGTTGCACAACTTTTACCGATAGACAAATTTAAACGTATTTTATTTTATTTATTTTAATGTGAATCCACAATATAAAGTGAAGGCAATAATAGAGATTTATTTTACTTCCTACATTTAATTTCTTGTGTGTTGCAGAAACAAGGGCTTATGAAATTCGGCTTGATTTTTGCACTGACATTTAAGGAAGTTTAATCAATGTTATCAAAACAAATAATTATCAATTTATAAACATGTGACAATTTTCGTACTTAAAGAATTACTTACATTTTAAATAATTATTAACGATGTGTGTTACTGTGAATTTGTTTTTGACATATTGTTTTGTTTTATGAGTTTCGTGTCTCATTAAAAAAACTTGTTTATAGAATACCATTTGAATTATTCACTACTCGTTATTGTTTTATTCTACAGGTGCAATGGCCATTGCCTTCGTGTCTTTAAAACATTATAGGTAATTTGCTAAATAAATAGCTTTGTTGTTATATATACACAAAAAACAGCCATTTTATTTTTTAAACTTAATAATTAACCATCACGTCGTTTCACTGAGAGGTAAGCAGAGATGATGGACCGCCATACTGCTCTGTTCTGACATACCTCTCGAGTTCGTATACATTCATACATCGTACCATGCACGCTCGTCGATTTTGTCGACTTAGAATGTAGCCGCCTTTTAGCAACAACAATAACAACAAACCATCACGCCGTTTCCCCGCAGTGGTAGGCAGAGAGAATGGACGGCCACACTTCTCTATCCTGACATACCTCTCTAGCTTCCTCCACATTCATACATCGAGTCATAAACGCACGTCGATTCTTCCGGCTTCTGACATGACCAACTTTTAAATTTGATTAATTTGGTCATGCCACGTTTTCCTCGGTCTACCTCGACTCCGTACTCAATTTACAACGTGAACGTATACTTTTTTAACCATTCTTTCTTCATCCATGCGCTCCATATGTCCGAACCAACGCAGCGATCCTTCCGCCGCCTTTTGGTATTTGAATAATAAGGTGTTCTTGCTATACTCTTCTCCTTGCACTCACACTGCTTGTATATATTATTATTGCAATTATTATCTCGTCCATTCGTTCTATATGTCCAAACCATCTCAGGGATTCGTTTTTTTTTTACTTATGATGCAATCATCTGCCTAACATTTTTTCGTTATTACGTCGTACGGTATTCTACCACATATCGTTTTTCA
Source organism: Lepidostoma basale (assembly GCA_022606425.2). Taxonomy (NCBI): domain Eukaryota; kingdom Metazoa; phylum Arthropoda; class Insecta; order Trichoptera; family Lepidostomatidae; genus Lepidostoma; species Lepidostoma basale. Next base: position 7,175 of record JAHDVF020001195.1, read on the forward strand.
CATATTTTTTACAGTGATCTTATTTCCACTGCATTTATCCTGCTTTCATTCTTTTTTGCCAGCTCCAAGCTTCACTTTCATGCATAAGAATTGGCACTAGAACTTAATATTTTACTGCCATTTGTGCTTCAGTGGATATATTTCTATTTGCAGCGATGGCTTTGAAAATACCGGTCGCTGTCTAAATAAAGATAAAAGTGGAAGTAGTTAAAAAACATCGTTTTATTTAATTATTATTTAAAATGAACTTCCATCAAGAGATTTCAGTAAAATCATTTGACTATTTATTTTGTTTCTAGCACCAGCCCTTCATTCAATCTTTTTCTCCATTTTTCCATCTCTTGTAAACATTATTTTCACAAAAATAAATTCGGTTACTTTCTTTCATTTCTCACCATTCGCACTTAGCAAAAACTTGTCATGCGTTTCAAAACATGACGTACGAACACATTAAGCTCTTATTAATGTTCTGTCCCTGATACTCTTTCTAATTTTACATGCTTAGGTTATAACTAACTACCTAACTTAACCATCACGCCATTTCTCCGGAGGGATAGACAGAGTGGATGGACCGCCAAACTATTATTTTCTGACTTAATTAACTAACTCTTGTGTCACCATGCATGTCACGATGTGTGAATAATGTAGAAGAGGCGCGAGAGTTATGTCAGGATAGAACAAAGTGGCGATCCATCCTTTCTACTTACCCCTCCATGGAAACGGCGTGATGGTTAGTTAGTTAGTTAGTAAGTAAAAACAATGTTTTATTTTAATGAAACTTATAAGAGAAGATTTAAAAACAGATGTAAAAATAATCTACAAATTCTAAATCTAGTTCAAGGTTATGAAAAAAATGGAAGATTAACGATTTACTAATATAAAGAGGAAGAAAAACACAGACACAAACGATATTTTTTACGTAGATAAGAAGGAAAACTGTTGAATTATTGTTAAAACATTTTTCTCATAAGTGTTTTCTCAAAGGACAGCAAAAGGAAATGTACGCAAGCAAATACAAGCGTATTAAAATTGCCAATCCTTCTGACAAATGTCGATTCCTTATGACGACGACGTAAGCTCTAGCGGAAAAAATATTCTCTAAGTAATTGTTTGTAAGTCAATGTGGCAAACTATTCCCAATTTCCTGTGTATTTTTCTCGGAAGCTTCCGAAACAAGCTTTTTTGCTAAAGTTACTGTGGTACACAGCCGTTAGGGTGGGGGTGTTTGGCCCTTATCCAAATAGGCCGAAATTTTGGGGCATGTTAAGGGTGCCAATGTATGATACTAGGAAAACGTCCATAACCTTGGCTACTGTGACTCAGTTTATACAGAGTATTCATTACCAGTTGTAAGTAAATGAAGGAAGAATTTATCTGGCATATACGCTTTTCTTTATTATGGCGTTTCGCCCCATGACTAATGATGGTACATATTATTAAAAAAATATATGGTTTTTCAAAATAAACAGATGAGAAAATAATTTGTTTGTTTGTTCTTCTATACAATAAAGTTAATCATAACATCTGAAATTTTTTGATAGTTTTATGTGTTCAAATGATTTAGATTTTTTTATGAATTTAAAACTTGTAAAACTTTCATGTATATTTGATATCTTAAAAGACGAAACATGTCATTCCATAATTAATGTTTTTTATTGAAATTTCTTGACAGGAGTTCTTTTTAAAAAATGAAAACAAAAGAAATAATTGTACAAAATTTACTTTATTATTATGTATTTGGTGTGCTTCCACTTGTGTTTATGTTCGACCGGTTTCGGCAGCTTGCTGCCATATTCTGGTCAATGGACAAGCTGCCGAAACCGGTCGAACATAAATACAAGTGGAAGCACACTGAATACATAATTATAAATAAATTTTTATTATTTACATTTTGTCATTCTATCTAAAATGTAATAAAACTCCTAGAAGACAATTCATATTGATAATTTAAACACTGTTTTTCACATTCGATTTTAAATTCTTCCCAGTTCGTTTCGCATATTACCATTGGAATAATTATTATAACTTTCTTCCATATTCGCCATACTTGTGTTGTAGATGCTTTATTTCTATTTTACTTTTTTATATACTTTGTATACACAACACATACATAAAAATTAAAATTATATAGACATGTTTCGGACAATCAATCCTTCTTCAGTGATACATACTATAAAGATACATATTTAAAATATTATAAAATTGTTATCGATATGTTATGTTAATCGATAATTGTTATTAATCGCTATTCACGGAAAGCACTGCTAGTGTCAGAGTAAATGGAGATCTTACAGCCTGGTTTGATATCAATAAAGGTGTCAAACAAGGTTGCGTAATGTCCCCGTGGTTATTTAATCTGTATATGGACAATTGTATGCAAGAGCTGAAAGGGTTGGATGTAGGTGCCAAAATGAGCGGAGTGTCAGTAAGCTGTCTCTTGTATGCGGATGACGCTGTCCTACTTGCTGACAACGAGCTTGAACTACAATGGTGTTGTGACCCTTATGTATGGAAGCGAAGCATGGAACTGGCAAAGGAAGGATGAAAGTAGAATAAATGCAGTAGAAATGAGATCTCTAAGACAAATGTGTGGATATTCTGTGTATGATAGAGTGTCGAATGAAAATATAAGAAGTGAATGCGGTGCTAATGATGGTGTTATGAACAAAATAATGAAAGGATCATTAAGATGGTTTGGACATATGGAAAGAATGAATGAAGAAAGAATGGTAAAAAATTTATATGTTAATGATGTAAATGGTACCAAAAATAGAGGAAGACCGAGGAAAACGTGGCACGATCAAATAAATCAAATATTGAATGTCGGCCATGTGAGGAGTCAGAGAAATCGACGCGCGTGCATGACACGATGTATGAATGTTGAGGATTCGAGAGAAATATGTCAGGAAAGAAAGGTGTGGCAGTCCATTATTTCTGCCTACCCCTTCGGGAGACGGCGTGATGGTTAGTTAGTTAGTTTAAATTGTTTACATGATCTGACAGATGTCATATCATGTAAACAATTTTATAAAATTTTAAATATGTATCTTTATAATTTGTATCACTGAATAAGGACTGGTTGTCCGAAACGTGTCTATGTAATTTTAATTTTTAATGTGTGTATTGTATATACAAAGTATATAAAAAAAGAAAAAACATTATAACCTTTGAATTATAAATAAAAAGGCATTATATATAAATAAATAGAGAAAGACCGCGGAAAACGTAACACGATTAAATCAGTCGAAAAAATCAACGTGCGTGCATGGCACGATTTTATGATTTGAGAAAGTGAGAGAAGTATGTCAGGAAATAATAGTGTGTTGGTCCATTCTTTCTTCCTACCCCTTCAGGGAGACGGCACGATGATTAGTAAGTAATATAATTTTGGTCATAGACACAATGTCAGAAACTTACGAGTACATTTACTTTAAATGGAGTATTCACAAAAAGATTTTTTTCACGATTCTCTTAATTTTTAACAAATTTTGGGTTTCCACAATCGTTTCTACTCGTGTGTTTGATTTTCATGGAAATATTTTAAGCATGGAGTTGTCGGTTTCATTAGTCTAAAAATATCGCATTATTCTCGCTTGCTGTAAAAGTATACATATTGTTATTTCGTGTATTGTTATTGTAAGTTATTTGGCACCCATTTGAGAACTGGCATACAATAAGTCGACTTTATAGGCACTAATAAATGTTTGGACAACACAATAGGAAAATTGGCACAAAATTTATGCTTTATTGGCTATTCGTGTAAGTATTTCATAAATATGTTTGTATCGGATACATTAATATTGGTTAAGGGTTAACGATTCATCAGACTTTCATTCCTGTTTGTCCTGTATTGAGATTCGTACGTTCACTGATATTTGTATATATTAAATATTTATGAATACAAAATTTCAATATATGCTAATCGAGTACATCAACGTTCTCGCTGCGGATAGTGCGGACGAATTACATCTTGATTTCGAGAATGTATGAGGTCAAATGATTTAATGATGAATGTCGGAAAGTCAAAGGTGATGTTTTTTGAAAAGGAAGAGCCAATGACAGTTTGTATTATAAGTGTAAATGAAGAGAACTTGGAACAGGTGAAGGAATTTGTGTATTTAGGTAGCATGTTAATTCAATATCTTCTTATTCTTCTTTCAATAGATCTGACGATCTGTGAGACAGACATCATGTCTCGTGGGATGATGAGGTCCAGCTGTCCCTCCATCTCTTAGGCGGTCTTCCAGGTGGGCAGTGTCCGGAGAGGATTTCATAAGCGGCTGTATATGCGAGTCTCACTATTCATTTTCAATAGCATGTAAGTAATTATATGTTCTAATTAGTAACACTGCTGTTTGCTGTTTCACTAAATTTATTCTATTATAATTAACTAACTAACTAACTAACTAAACATCACGCCATTTCCCCGGAGGGGTAGGCAGAGAGGATGGATCGCCACACTGGCCTGTCCTGGCATACCTCTCGGGCTTCCTCTACATTCATACATCGTACCATGCACGCACGTCGATTATTCCGACATCGAATGTGGCCGCCTTTTAGTAATTGATTTATTTGGTCATGTCATGTTTTCCTCGGTCGTCCTCGGCTTCTTTTTCCATTCACGCTGCGTGTATACAACTTTTTAACCATTCTACTTTCATCCATTCGTTCCATGTGTCCGAACCATCTCAGGGATCCTTTTTAAATTTTATTCATGATGCAGTCATCTGCCTTACATTTCTTTCTTATTTCATCGTTCGGTATTCTATCATACAACGTTTTCCCGCACATTCTTCTTGGTGATCTCATTTCTACGGCATTTATCCTGCTTTCATCCTTCTTTTGCCAGCTCCAAGCTTCACTTCCATACATGAGGGTTGGCACTAGAACTCCATTGTGTACTGCCATCTTTGCTTCTGTGGATATATTTATATTTGCGGTAATTTACTTTGATTCTATTATAATTATTGACTGAAATATTTATATTATTATATGTATATAGAGAAAACATGGAATTTATGAACACACATGTGAACATGTTTGCAAAATAAATTATTCATAATAGATTCCCTCTTAGTTCAAAGTTTGCAAACTTTGCCGTAAGGCTATGACGTGCTTTGTATTTTCTTAATAATGAGAAAATTGTTTACCTCATGTATGAAAATTTCATTCTGTAATATTATTTAAGAATAAAATTTTCCGTTATAATAACTAACTAACTAACATATGGAACGAATGGATGAGAGTAGAATGGTTAAAAAGTTGTACACACGCAGCGTGAGTGAAAAAAGAAGCCGAGGACGACCGAGGGAAACATGGCATGACCAAATTAATCAATTACTAAAAGGCGGCCACAGTTGTTAGTTAGTTATAAAAAATAATAAATAATAATATTTAAAAAAAATTACTTAAAGTTGTCATCGCAAACAAAAACCTATCCAAAAAAGCTAGAATGGCAGTGCACAATGGTGTTCTTCTACCGACCCTTATGTATGGAAGTTAATCATGGAACTGGCAAACACTCTTTCTTCTTTCATTCTTTCCATATGTCCAAACCATCTTTTCATTATTTTGTTCATGACACCATCATTCGCACCGCATTCACTTCTTATATTTTCATTCTACACTCTATCATACACAGAGTATTCACACATTCGTCTAAGAGATCTCATTTCTACTGCATTTATTCTACTTTCATCCTTCTTTTGCCAGTTCCATGCTTCGCTTCCATACATAAGGGTCGGTAGAAGAACACCATTGTGCACTGCCATTCATTCCTACAGTGTCTTTATTCCTAAAAATTCTTCATTATGGAATTTCACAGTGTTAACGCCTTTAGTTGGTCTAAAATTATAGCAATATTTAAATATGAGCGTAAGTGGGTGCGTGTGTTTGTAATCAAAATCGCGCCTTCTATGAATGATGTACGGCATGCGAAAAATATGAACATTTGAAATATGCAGTTCAAATTATTTTCCTTTACGATTTTCGCTCGGAGATAATTGAAAATTCCGCAAACTTTTCCTAGCAGCCTCATATATCCCGTTTTCATATATTTACCTCAAAGAGCGCCCCACATCTGCAAACTTATGTATTTGGGACATTCGTCACACTTTCTACAAGCTGAATAATTTGGCTTTTACCATCCCTACACGGTACTGTTACATTTCGAACTGCTTATTTTTGTATGTAAATAGAAATTTTACTCCATGCAATATAGCTTTTGTACCAGAAATTAGTTCAAAAAGAGAACATTATTTTACTGTACCTATATAATTATATGAGATCTCTTAGACGAATGTGTTGAAAATCTGTGTATGATAGTGTCGAATGAAAATAAAAGAAGTGAATGAAAATCCAATTTATTTGGCCGAAAAAACTATGATTATAACTTCTGTCAAAACTGAACAACTAACTAACTAACTAACCATCACGCCGTCTCCCCGAAAAGGTAGGCAGAAAGAATGGACTGTCACACTTTTACTGATGCGGCAGTCCATCCTTCTCTTTTCGCCCAGCGGGAGACGCGGTGTGATGGGTTGCGAACCTCATCGCCACCAATAGGCATCTCCCGCGCACACTTCGATCGTCCAACACCCACAAAATAAATCTAAAACAAATAATATAAAATACAATGCTATAAAAGAAAATAATAATAATTTAACACAAATTTTTCTTTTTATATGGTGCACATATTGTCTATTTAATTTATGTTCCACGAATCCACCGTTTTTTAATTCAGCACATAATGTTTTTTTCGATGTTGCACATGTTGATATGGATGATCCGGACATTTGTATTTATTTCATTTATGTTACACGTATCCACCGTTTTTTAAATTAGCTGTTTTTAGGCACTTAACCAGCAAGAACTCAAAAAAAATATTAAAGAAATTATTCAAATTGTCATTGGAACAAATGAAAAATTTATTTTTACCCCTGTCAAAATTCTTTATAAAAACGATAAAACTAATATAATTTTAACAGAAAAACAGTACAAACGTATTACGTGTCACAATTAATTATTATAAAGTGCGGCAACAATTAAATTGACCAAAACAATTCACTTATACACGAAATATCTCCAAATTTACAGGAGCACCACATGAACCAAATCAAATTTTCTAAATCAAAACTGAACATATTTGTAAATAATGCTTTAATATAACCTCACTTAAGTTATTGTTCTTCTGTATTGTTTTTAGCAAATAAAGAGGATATTGATAAACTACACGTTTTACAGAATAAATTAATGAGGGCTATACTTGGTTGGGGTAGATATAGAAGGATTTCAACAATGTTAAGCAAATTAAAAATATTAAATTCAAGAAAACTAGTTCTTTACAACACTTTGATTTTTGTTAATACAAGTAAGAGTAATATAGTGCCTGCGTATCTAACTAAAAATGTAGCATATAGTTATGAAATACTTGACTACTTGACGAGAGGTCGTGATATTATTATAGATTCCGACTCCGGAGACCCAGACTTGAAAGTACAGAGAAATGTGTTTTTTTATAGAGGATTTAAATTATATAACGAATTGTCAAATGAGGTAAGAGATGCTGGTTCTCTCGCGACCTTTTGTCGAAAATGCTTTCAATGTGTTCTAAGTACCGATATTTAATGTTTCTGTTGTTTTTCTCATTTGAGTTTTTTTATATTATTCATTAATTGTTTATAAAATATTGTTTTATAAGTTGTAAAATGTTCCTGTAATTGTTTATAACTTTATTAAATAAATAAATAGATTCGAGTCTGCTCTGAACCAATGAGCTGTTTAGGACTTTGAGCACATCAATATCTCGGAAAATTCTTCCGGACCAAGTGATGAAGCCCAACATCCTCAGTCTAATGTCACAAATCCACTTGATATGCGTAAGAAAAGTCAGCCTACTCTCATAGATGATCACGAGCTAAATACATTAGTAGTATATAAGCGAACTCAGCCACCACAAAAAATGTGATGTTTATCTTCTACGTATTTACTAACATTCTTTAAGTCTTAATAGAAGAGTTGATCATTTTTACCCAGATCTTAAGTAATGTGCTCCGATATATAGCATGGTGTATCAAGTAAAGGAGATTTATTGCGCCCTTCTCACAAACTGTCACGGGCAGATTAATTATTCCGGATTTTTAGGGCCCCACAGCCCTTGGGCCAGCGCTCCCGTTACGATTTGTTATCAGGTGAAATTCTTAAGGGAAAACATCTCGAATTTCCTTTTCAAATACATTTTCTACGTAATTTGGGTAAGCAAAATTGAAGAAACAAAATAAGGGTTAAAGGGGTTCCGTTTTGTGAAATTAAACCTACCCGTTTTTTTTCTTATATGTTAATACTATGAACGACTATAATATTGAAAGTCTCTTGGACAAAAATGTTGAATTTATAATTTGTATTGTTTCTTAAACAATGATGTAAAACTCCATATTTAATAATTAATATGAATAAAAATGAAATGAAAACCCTGACATGAAGATCAGCAGCAAAGTGAGAATCTATAAGACTTGTCTTCGACCTATCATAACATATGGGATCGAGTGCAGGGCGGACACCACAATCACAAAAAACGCGCTCTGAGTGTCAGAAATGAAGACGCCCAGATATATATCTGGCAAGACACTACAAGAGAGGATAAGGAATACACGGATAAGGGTGATGTGAGGTCGAGGATGTCGTTAGGCGGGGAAGGCAAAGGAGAAGATACTGGTATGCACACGTGTAGAGAATGGATCCATCCAGACTCCCCTTCATTGTGTTGCACGGCCAGCCCCAAGGTAGACGACCCCCGGGCAGACCACCAAAGAGATGGATCGACAACTGAGAGTCTACTTCGCAGGAAGCCAATTCCTCTTAAGAAACAGGCCACTAGGCCTACACTAAGAATAAGAAGTAGAAGAATGAAAATGTCTATCTTCTAGGAGATTTATTGTATTTTAGATGGAATGACATGTTTCGCCATTATAAGGCATTATCAAATAGACATTTGATAATGAATTAGAAGGACAAAACGTGTCAATCTATCTAAAATATAAGAAAACTCGTAGAAGACAGATTTTTCATTCAAATTAATTATTTAATATGGAGTTTTATTCTAGTCAGTTAGTTAGGTCATTCTAGCGTTAAAACTTAAAACCAAAGCACGGCATCTTTTTCTGCTTTTTATCTCTCTGATTCAACGTTGGTAGGTCACTGTAGTTTCAATTAACACAAAGAAATTTAGTATATCGTAAATTCTACTGATAAGATATAACAAAAAAAATATGGTTATTACAAAAACTAACTCTTATTTATTGTCGATTTCGAAAAATGGAATTATCTTTTGTTTATTGGCAGCTTGCTACCATCTTCTGGTGCCTACATCAAAATATATTTAAAGTTTATAAAATAAATGCTAGTGACGGGGGTTGAAAATTGTACTGATTCTAAATAAACAATTACTCTTATTTTAAGTGTTGTTGTTTTCTATATAATTATAAAGCACTTATTTAGGTGACTCATTTATGAAATGATTCCATATAATATAATTGTTCAACTTAATTATTCTCTAAGATTTTCTAGCCAGGATTTTTTTCTTCTCCCGGCACTACGTTTTCCATTAAAATCAAGCCTAAAGTATTCCAGTGCCCGTAAGTTTATTGAATAAAATCGTTTAAAAGCTCTTTTTACGAAAAACAAATCAACTAATAAATTTTGTTGGCACTTCAACGCCAGTCACTTAAACACCTTCACCGACAACTTGCCCACCCCTTTTTTCCGTCTAAAATGTTATCTGGCCTCAAACGGGTTAATATAAACACCCCCTTCTCCCGACTACCCCAGGCTATAGTTAAGTGTCGATAATGCCCATCTTTCTTATCAAATCGGTTTTTCTAAAGTGGTTAAGCGTTCAGAGTAATAGATTTTCCTCTCGGTTAGCACCAAGAAATGGCCTTGATCAATTTTTGAACTTTGTACATTTAATCTGTTTTGACTCTTCAAATATTAACTTATAAATTAACTTACCATCATGCCGTCTCCCCGAAGGGGTAAGCGAAAATAATGTACTGCCACACTTTTCCATCCTGACATATTTCTCTCCCTTCCTCAACATTCTTACATCGTGTCATGTCAAGCACGCGCATCGATTTCTCCGACTCACATGGCCGACATTCAATATTTAATTTATTTGTACGTGTCATGTTTTCCTCAGTCTTCCTTTATTTCTAGAGACGTGGTGGTCGTAAGAAGGACAGAATGGGGAATGTTGTTTACATAAGCGATCGCTTAAACCAACCAATGACGGGTCATAAGTCCTGTAAACGCCTCGACAAAAGAAATGTACAACTTCGTCTCTATTGAGATACAATTAATCCTTAAAATGTATTCTGCGTTATTTGAATTATTAAAAATATTTATAATATATATAAAATTTATTACGCTTGGTATATTTTCGGATTTCGGTTTCGCCAGCTGCTGCCCACCAAAAGATAGCAACTAGCTTTTGAAACCGGTCAGTTATAGAATTATAAATGGAATCAAACTAACTGTCTATTATCATTTTTTTTAATTCGCACATTTCTTTGATGCGTTATGTAAAAATATAAATTTATTCGTTTCTTTAAATAATTATTGTTGACAGCTTTGAAATACATTATATAACAGTATATCTACTATATAAACATATTTTATATTGGGTGATAGACATTACACCAGGGAGATTTTATAAGCACCACTTTTTCAATACTTTAAAAAAACTGTTCTTTTTAAAACTTTTCAAAAAGTTGGAAAATATGAATTTTTCAAAAACAATGTAAAATGACTTGATCCTTAAATTTTGAAAACTTTTGCAATTTAAAATAAAAAATAATAATTGGAACCTTTCTATAACGTCAAACTTTAAAAACTATGAAAGTAACAATAAACTTTTCCCGTGGAAGCACCTCGTCATCTTGCATTGTTGGAAGTGGCTTGATTATGGAAATCTATTTAAAAACTTAGAATGAATTTCCGGAAACTTTAAACGTGCCAAAAAGAGTAACAAAAAGGTTCCAGGGAGGTTGTAAAGAAATTCCGCTGGAATTTCAGCTTTATTGTCTGCAAAATAACCCTCTCAACACTCCACACTCCAACAATGGCGCTCAGAAAAAGTCTAAAAGGCGTACATTTCCGTACAACGCGGATCAGATTATTCCAAGGGTGTCCAAGTGTCTCGCCAGGGCTGGTGAGAGGATGACAATGGTCGAGACAGTTAGGGATTTTTCGAAGCGATTATAACGTCCTTTCTTCTCTAATGCCACGAAAGAGAGGATCAAATTTAACATATTTTTCTGAAATGAAACTGAGTTATTAGAAAAAATAATGAAACGGTTTTTTTTTATGAGCTTGGTATTTATGAGGATGAGAGCTTACCGGTTTCGCTCTATGCGAGCTTCCTCAGGGCTTTATATATCTAAAGATTAAACATCGAGATTCAAATTTCGTAAATGTGGTCGTAAACCAAATACAATAAAAATGTCTTCTATATTCGTGTGTTGTAGATGTTTTATTTGACTTTTTCTTTTTTTATGTGCTTTGTATAAAACACCCATATTAAAAAAAAAATTATATATCAGACATGTTTCGGACAACCCGGTCCTTCCACAGTGATATTAAAAATATTAAAAAATTGTTTACACATATGATCAGTTTTGACAGATATTATAGCCTAGTTTTATAACATCTGTCAAAACTGATCATATTTATAAACAATTTTATAGTATTTTAAATATCTTTATTATATGACTGAGGAAGGACCGGGTTGCCCGAAACATGTCTGATATTTTAAAAAAAAATTAAAGTTAGTGTTGTATACAAAGTATATAAAAAAGAAAAAGACAATGAAAACTTAATTAATTTTAAATATGTCCAACCACCAAGTAAAAGCTTCTTATCAAAGTTTGAGTTATTAGATTTTTGATATAAATGTGTTACTTATTGCTTTCTTCGTTTTTTTTATTTTATTTTTTTATAATATACTTAATCGTTGTTTTTCGAAGTAACACTTCATTTGCCCTTTTGTGCCAATATTGTGTGCTTTTTTTATGTTTATTAACTTTTTAAATAAAAAACTTTGTTATTAATATCACAATTTATTATATTTAAAGCTATTTCGCTGACCGATGTTACATCGTCAGGTCTTACAATCAACTAAAAACAATACATCAGAAAGACTTTGTTTATACACAAAATTATTAGGAGGCAAAGAAACTACGCACAATATTGTAAACAATTATAAGATTTAAGGAAAAACCAGTAATTAGGTTCAGTAACAGAAATTAAATAAATATTAATGAGTCAAACAAAATTAGGTGAAATAAACAGAGAAGTAAATAACATTAATAGAAAAGGGTTCCACACATGAAAGACAATGTATATCGCACCATGAGTGTAAAACCGACGTAAGTGCAAATATACATTTTCGAGATATGGGAGTTTAAACATTAAATATTGCTTGGAAAAACTGTTTTCTTTTTAAATAAATCAATGATTTTAGGTTAATAGGTATATAACTATAAACCGAAAATCATTGGTTTATTTAAAAAAAAAACACTTTTTCCAAGCAATATGAAATCTTTAAACTCCCATATCCCTGTATATTTGCACTTACGTCGGTTTTACACTCACGGTGCGATATGTATCTACATATAAGTGCATCTTATGGATGATCTGAACAGACACGTCGGAATAACCTGGATGCAGTCTGCACAAGACAGTGCGATATGGAAGCGAATGGAGGAAGCCATTCTAGTATCGACGGCAATAGGCTCAGGAAGTAGTGGACGGCAATAGGCTCAGGAAGAAGACGAAGAAGAGGAAAATGTTTAAACTGATTAGAACAGGCCTATTCCAGCAGTGAAATAAAATTGACTGAGAAGAAGAAGATGTTGATATCCAGGTCTAGCGCTTTAGTTATAACTCTGCCAAGATATTTAACTGTGAACTGTTTCGACATTCACACCATTCATTTGTCAGGATTAGAAGTCCTTTATACTTACGAGAACAAGTAAATAAAGCCGCTGCCGTATTATGGTGTCTGAAAAATCTAGTCTGGAAAAATATTGACATTAAGGTTAGAATTTATAAGACATGCGTACGAACTATCATGATGTATGCTGTAGAGACACGGACCGACACTATACGAACCAAGGGTCTGCTAAGAACATCTAAGATGAATGTCCTAAGATCCATTATTGGAAAAACTGTCCAAGATCATATTATACTTGACGCAGATAAAAGAAAAAATATGTAATAGAGGATATTGTTCGGTGAAGTAAATCCAGAAGAAGATACTTGGGTGACCATGTAGCCAGAATGGATAGTGACAGACTCGCATACACAGCCTGTTACGAAATTCCTGGAAGACTGCCAAAGAAACGGAGGGACAACTGAACTTCGTTTTCCCAAGGAGCCAGGATATCTGTGCCATCTGCCTCATCTATTAAAAGAAGACGACCTTCGTGGCAGAGTGGCAAAAGCTCTGACTTCCATACCAAAGGTCCCGGGTTCGATTCCCGGCGATGGCGGTGTGATTGTCACACTGTCTTTGGTCTGGTGTAGAATTTACGTGACAATAAAATGGCGATAGATTGGCTACCTATCATGTGTCACGAGAATCAATATAATAGCTAGAAAAAAATAGCTTCCAGATTCCAGATTCCTTCTTCATAATAATGAGTTATTTTCTGCTCACATTGAAGATTGTAAAATAAATTCTACTATCAATGATTTAAATCTTTGAAGTTAGTCTTTTTAATAAAAATAATAAAATAAAAATATTAAATATTTCCTATAATACCATAATACTGAAGTTTTTTTTTTTTTGATAAATCAGAATTCTGAAATATTTTAAAAATAAGTCCTCAATCAGTTCTATGAATACCTCTGGAATGGTCCCCCCCAATTGGGAATCACCCGGTCAGGGGTTACAAACGCCGAGCCGCTATTGTTGGCACCTGTCATAGGCGCTCGTCGGCTCGCTCTCCTTTCTCGTCTCCTCTTCTCTCTTCTCGTACGCCGCCATTACATCATTTTTTCACAAATGAAGGCCAATTTATTAGGGCCATTGTGTTTCTTTACCCGCAAGAGAATCGGTTTGGGGAAGGCCAATAGATGCTAGATTGAGGGTGAAAGGTTACATTTACTATACTTCTAGTTACTATAGCGAAAGTTGTGTGAACTTTTGTATGAGTATTTTCTCATTTAATCAGTTTTGTGTGTAATTTTATTACATTTATCCCTAATTATTGCTCTTATCTTAAAATTTTCGCCTTTTTTCAAATTTTAAATAATAATAATAATAATGGCGAATGAATACTTGGAACATAAATTAAATAGACATTATTGTTGCGTAAATTAAATAGACACATTGCACCATCCAAAAAGAATATTTTGTGTAAAATTTTTTTTTTGTTTTTTTTATTTTAAATAACTAAGCATCACGCCGTCTCCCCGAAGGGGTAGGCAGAAACAATGGACTGCCACACTTTTCTTTCCTGACATATTATGCCTTCCCTTGCTTCCTAAACATTCATACATCGTGTCATGCACGCACGTCGATTTCTCTGACTCCTCCCATGGCTGACATTCAATATTTGATTTATTTGATCGTGCCACGTTTTCCTCGGTCTTCCTCTATTTCTGGTTCCATTTACATCGTTCACATATACTTTTTTTACAATCCTTTCTTCATACATTATTTTTTTATTTTATATCATTGTATTTGATATCATTTGTTTTAGATTTATGTGTGGTGTTGGACGATCGAAGTTTGCGTGGGACATGCCCATAGGTTCGCAACCCACCACAACGCGCCTCCCGCGGAGCGAAGAGAGAAGGATGGAGTACCGCATCGGTCAAAGTGTGACAGTCCATTCTTTCTGCCTACCCTTTCGGGGAGACTTTGGTTAGTTAATTCATTCATTCATTTCTCGGCGCCCGGTGTGGGACTTGGCCTCCTCCACAACGGTCTTCCACTGACTTCTGTCCCTGGCCATCTCTCTCCATTCCCCAGCTCCTTCCATTTTCTCCGAATCTTCTTCCACGCTATCCGCCCATTTTTTCCTTGGTCTGCCTCTTGGTCTCTTTTCGCGGGGCACCCATCTGGATATAATTTGTGGTGTTAAACCCTCTGGCATTCTTTCCGCATGGCCAGTCCACCGTAGATGTTGAGACTTACAGAATCTCACTACTGTTGTTAGTTAGTTAATAATAATAATAAAGTAGATTTTCACGATTTTTAGGGCGAAGAAGCGTCGGCAGGCCGAGACTGCGATGGTTGTATGGTGCCGTGGTAGACTGTCGGATCCTGGAGCAGCAAGACTGAGAGGTGGCGGCCAGAGACAGGACGGGATGGAGACGTTTCTTGGAGGAGGCTAAAACTCACCAAGGATTGTAGCATCGGAGGAGAAGATTTCCACGGTTGGTAGCAATATGTTTTTTGGGATTTTGGGATAAACCGTATAACTCTTCTTTGGAGATCGATATCCGAAACTTACGTCGACATTAGATGTCCCTATAAACATAGTAAAATACGCTTCCTGATTTTTTGTAATAAAAATAATGAACAGTATTATGAACAAAAACGGCATGACTACGGTGGGTCAGTAATGCATTTGAACGGCCGTAACGTTGAAAGAGTGGAAAATTTTAAATACCTCGGCAGCATACTTTACAGCAGATGTAGAGGTAAAATGCAGAATTGAGGCAGCAAGAGCTACATTTAATAAAATGAAATCATACTTCTGCAATGATAACGTAAATTTGAAACTCCGCCAGAGAATGATCAAATGCTATGTGTGGTCTATTTTATTGTGCGGATGTAAAACGTGGACCTTAAAAGTCAACTTAATGAACAGACTGGAAGCATTTGCAATGTGTCTCTATCGCCGAATGCTCAGAATTTCCTGGACAGACATGGTTATCAATCTCAAAATCCTTAGGCGAGCTAGAGTTGACAACGAGCTGTTATCAACTATCAAGGTTCGAAAAATCTCATATCTGGGTCATATACTGCGTGGGTAAAAGTACCACCTTCTCCAACTGATATTGTAGGGGAAAATTCAGGGACGCTGAGGGCCCGGTAGGAGGCAGAAGTCCTGGCTGCGAAACGTGAGGTAGTGGGCCGGCATCCGAAGTGTGGAGGAGCTGTTCCGAGAGGCGCAGGACAGGGACAGATTCGCCGAGGTGAAATATCAAATATCGACCACGTGAGGAATGAGAGAAAAGGACGTGCGTGCGTGGCGGTTCATTCTTTCTGCCTACCCCTTAGAGAGATGGCATGACTATTAATTAGTTAGTGAATTATAAATAATAACAAATATAACAATTTCTAACAAACATAACAAAAAAAACAAGGTTTTTATTATTAGTATATAGTTTTTTCTTAAAAAAAAATGTTTGTTTTGCCATTATATAATCTTTAAAAACATATTTTTTACCTCACGTTTTTAACGTTATATTTGATTATGTTAAAGCATTTTTTTTATTATGTAATACTTTACATAATTTCGTATATATATCAAGGTTTTGTTTGACTAAAATTGTATAAACACATTAAAAATATATATAAAGATTATAAAAAATATGTATATAAAACACAAATATTTCCTACCTTACAAATATAACTAAATCAAAATAAAACTAACTAACTAACTAACCATCACGCCGTCTCTCCGGAGGGGTAGGCAGAAAGAATGGAACGCCACACTTTTCTGTCCTGACATATTTCTCTCGCTTCCTCTACATTCATACATCTTGTCATGCACGCACGTCGATTTCTCCGACTCCTCACGTGTCCGACATTCAATATTTGATTGATTTGATTTGATGTCTTCACTCATTCTTTCCATGTGTCCAAACCATCTTAATGACCCTTTCCTTATTTTGTTCATAACACTTTCATTCGCACCACATTCACTTCTTATACTTGCATTTGTCACTCTATCATATACAGATTTGCCACACATTCGTCTTAGAGATCTCATTTCTACTGCATTTATTCTACTTTCATCCTTCTTTTGCCAGTTCCATGCTTCACTTCCATACATGAGGGTCGGCACAAGAACACCATTGTGCACTGCCATCTTGGCTTTAGGCATCAAAATAGCTTTACTTTAATGGAGTGCCGCATTAGTAAAAGTGTGACAGTCCATTCTTTCTGCCTACCCTTTCGGGGAGACGGCGTGATGGTTAGTTAGTTAGTTAGTTAGTTAGTTAGTATATTAGAAATTAACTTAAAATAATCAAGAAATTTTCAAAATTAAAAAGGTCATTAAAAACTACGAGAATATTATTAACAACTAATTTAACTTAACTTCTAGTCCCATAATTAAATTATTTCCTCTGTCTCATAATTCCAACTAGGCAGCAATCTACCCTACCGCTAAATTATTATTTTCCTCCTCCACTTTTTCACTCGTCCTGTATATAAGTAATAAGTTTAAATTTATAGACTGAAGAAAGGAAGTTTGTGTCCCGAAACATGTTTGTGAAAAGTGCAAAAAAGAGTTTTGATAATACAATGTTTCCAAAAGTTATTCAAATAATTATTATTAGTTTCTATACAATTAAAAAACAACGAAGGTGTGACTTATATTCATTCACAATTGTTCATCAAAAGACATTTAATTCCAAGTACTCCCAAAACATGTTCAGATAAACACAGAGATTAAGATTAACACAGAGTACCGCAGTTTCGAATCAAGAAGAAAAGGTACATTGATGATCTTAGGATTTAAAATACTCCGTAACCCCATTGATAGCCCATACCTCTTAGAGTGTTATGGCCTCGATGCACCAGACAGGTATGCTCGCGCTAGAAGACACGATCTGTTGTGCATACCGCATAGCAGAACAAATGTCTTGGCGCAGCATACAATGACCCGGGGTATGGTGCTCTTGAATGAGGTGTCAGTCGATGTGGACATTCTCCAAATGACCTATACGTCCTTTAAGGAACATATGGGTACATACCACAATTGCTAATATTGTTTTATTTTATTTTAACATGTATTTTATATGCATGCTAAATTTATGTAAAATGTATACAGTAATAGGGTTCTAAAAACCTGTCGTATACAAAAAAAAAATGCTCAACTGTGGAAAAGTTATGTTCAAATTGATATAAAAATTAGATTTTTTATTTAACATTCAAAACGTATATAACATATTGTCGAATTTTTTTTATTTGAACATACAACTTATATGGTTTTGTTTAAGAATTCATAGATTCCTTTGTTAATCCAACTACGTTAATGACGTAAGCTTTTTCCGACTAATTAAAACAAAACAAACACAACAAAACACGACTAATGAACGCTGATTGGCTGAATATCTACAAGTGCGTAACGTTTGATGCGTATTAAACGTAACAACACGTGGCGTTAGATCGTTCCTCACGTGGACGACACGTGATTACAAGACGATACAAATCGGTTAATAAGCAACAAAAATTGACTATCTATTGTTCGTGACGTCATTTTATATATTTAAGATGTGTACATATCGTAAATTCTCTATCCGTAACAGTTGAAATTGGATACTTTCATACCAAGCACTTAGCAACATGTAACACTTAGTTACATTTGTAAGGTAGAAAATATTTGTGTTTTATATAAATATTTTTTATAATGTTTATATTTTTTAAATTGTGTTTACATATTTTTAGTCAAACAAAACCTTGATACATACATACGAAATAATCTAAAGTATTAGATAATAAAAAAAATGCTTTAACAAAATCAAATTTAGCGTTATAAACGTGAGGTAAAATAGATTTTTTAAAGATTTAATAATAGAAAAACAATATTATAATTGTTTAAGAAAAAACTATATACTAATAATAAAAACCTTTTTATATATTTTTTTGTTTGTTAGAGATTGTTTTTATTTATAACTCACTAACTAATTAAAAATCACGCCACCTCTCTTAGGGGTAGGCAGAAAGAATGAACCGCCACATTGTTCTTTCCTGACATATTTCTTTCGCTTCCTCGTGCACGCTTATTTCACCTCGGCGAACCTGTCCCTGTCCTGCGCCGCTCCTCCATGCTTCGGATGCCGGTCCACTCCCTCACGTTTCGCAGCCAGGGCATCTATTTCCTACCTGGCCCTTGGCGGGCCCTCAATTTTCCCCTCTAATATCAGTTAGAGAAGGTGGTACTTTTCCTCACGCAGTAAATGACCCAGATGTGAAATCTTCGGAACTTTGATAGTTTTCAGTTTCATTTTCATTTCATTTATTTTGATAATAATCACAAACATTACAGACATACAATTCCAAATCGTTTGCAATTACATTATAAACAGAGAAGCATTAAAAAATAAAAATTAAGCTTAAGAGTAAGAAAAAATCATAACATTGATATTGCATCCCTGAGGCAACTCACACTATCACGAAATATGTCGACCTCCGAGGCGATCCGATTAAGCAATAAGATTGCCCTACCCACAGGCAATACCATTGGCAGGTTGGTTCTGCAGCGTGGCAAATAAAACTATCTGTGCTGTCTTTGACGAAGGTAATAATCAGGGACAAATAGAACTACATCACTCAGGACATCCGAGTTCTGTATACAGCCGCCAATCAGCTGAAAGAAGTGAACTCCCAAGTGAATGTTCCTCCTTCTCTCCAATGATTGGTAGCTTAGCATACCTAGCAAGAATTCAGTCGGAAAGAGCCACGGGTAAGCCAGTTGATAGCAGTACCCTGTCAACTCTAGCTCGCCTCAGGATTTCGGTATTGGTAACCTTGTCTGTCCAGGGAATTCTGAGCATTCGACGATGGAGCCACATTTCAAATGCTTCCAGTCTGTTCATTGAGTTGACTTTAAAGGTCCACGTTTTATATCCATACAATAGAACAGATCACACATAGCATTTGATCATTCTCTGGCGGAGTTTCATGTTTATGTTATCATCGCAGAAGAGTGATTTATTTAACGTAGCTCTTGGTGCCTCAATTCTGCATTTTATATTAGTATGTTGCCGTAGAAACACATAACAATGAACAATACGCATTTTGAGATCCAAGGTCTTTATTATTCAGTATGTCTTGCATCTTCATTAAGATTCCACGTGCTTGATTAATGCGGCATTTAATTTCTTGACTATAATCTCATCTCTCATTGACCATACATCCTAGATTAGTTTGTTAGTTAACAATAATTTCACTTCTTACACCCTTCTTTAGTGTTAAATAGTTGCGTCATAGTTTACTTGTAGGAAAGTTTACGTATGTTAGAGTACACATCAGAAACAAAGTGTTCATATTCTCACTCCGCATTGTGTTATGAAGAGAATAATGATTTATACAGGGTGTAGTGCAGTGCTATTTACGCCCAGAGCAAACTAACGGCCACTATATTGTGAGCTTAACTGAGCGATAATTATAAAGTAGCTACAAGTACGTAAGTTCCGTTAAATATACGTGATTCATGAGTACGGTGGAGCTCTAGGTTCACGTAGTTAACGTGTTTTTCTTACAGAAGGTCACCGTGAACGTGAGCAAACTTCGTAGAGTTTACATCTTTCCCTAGAACAATAAGGACTTAAGAAATTACACCACAATTTAAAGACATATATAGATAATTAATACGAATGAAAACGTCTGCTTTTTTTAAGTTTTATTATAATTCACGGGAATGGCATATTTCACCTGTCAAACATTTGATAATGCCTTATTCTTCTCCTGTCTCAATCTAATGATTGGTCTGCAGCAAGGCGACGCATCTCCTCTTCCACTCCGCTCGGTCCTCTGCAACTCTCTTCAACTCCGCGAAGGCCCATAAAGCATTGTTAAACTTCCAGATCACAAACATTTTCTTTATTAATTTTCAATTTTCAATTTTCAATTTTCAATTTATTCAAAAAATTATAAACATTACAGAATAACACATCCAAATCGTTTATAATCACAAAAATAAAATTAACAATTTAAAAAAACATATTTACAAATAATATAACAAGAAAACAAATGAGGGTAAGTCAGAAAAAAGAAAAACAGAAGACAATTAAAAATATATATATAAATATTCGAGAACAGTTTGGTAAAGATTAACATTTTTGTACAATAAATAGAGAAGCAAATAGTAATTTAATACATAAGAGATAGATGCTTTCTGAGGGTAGCCTCACTATCGTGAAAAATGTCCACATCCGAAGAGATGTCCACATCCGGTTTAATAGTATTATTGCCCTGCCCATGGGCATTACCTTAGGTAGATTGGTTCTACACAGAGGCAGGTGAAATAATCTATGTTGCCTTTGTCGCAGATAATTGTCGGGGACAAACAAAGTCAAGTCATTCAAAATATCAGAGTTATGTATTCGACTACGAATCAGTTGAAAAAAGTGAACATCCAGGTGGATGGTTCGTCTAATTTCCAATGATTGGTAGTCCAGCATACCCAGCAAGAAATTAGTTGAGTACAGCCAGGGATAGTAACCGTTCTCTTTAAGGTACAGAAATCGTAAGAATTTTTTCTGTACCTTCTCAATTAACAGACAGTATTTTGTTTCATGATTATTTATTATATATATTATGATATTGAGTTCTACACCAATGTCCAAGAAATAATAAATAATATAAATTGATATAATGAAAATAAAAATAAAATGTTAAGAATTTTTCTATGTTTATTTTTAGTGTAAAATCTACTTATTAATTTTCGTCTTCGACCGGTTTCGGCAGCTCGCTGCCATCTTCTGGACCTTGACTGATTGACCTTGGACCTTGTTCTGATCTTGACCAGAAGATGGCAGCTAGCTGCCGAAACCAGTCGAAGGCGAAAATTAATAAGTAGATTTTACGACCAAAATAAACATTGAAATATTCTTAATAAAAAAAATTATTTTCATTATTTACAATGAACGTCTACCAAGAAAATTCAATCAACAACATAAATAAATTGATAATTCTTTGGAGAATAGAATTTATAAGACATGCGGGCGACCTATCATAACGTATGCTGAAGAACGCGGGCCGACACTATACGAACCAAGGGTCTGCTAAGAACATCGGAAATGAAGGTCCTAAGATCAATTATTGGAAAAACTCTCCGAGATCGTGTCCGTAATGCAAAAATAATAAAAACTCGTGAAATAGAGGATATCGTTCGGTGAAGTAGATTCAGAAGAAGATACTGGAGGGATCATGTGGCAGAGACCTCATCATCCCAGGAGACATGATTTCTGTGCCACAGATCGTCAAATCTTTTAAAAGCAGAAGAAGATATACTCTCGAAGAAAAAAATAATTTAATAGCATTTTTTGAAGTGAAAATTCTTGATATTCTTCTTTATTCGTCTTCACTTAGTGCTGTGGATTCATATTTAATTAAATATTTTATAACTGCATCTTGTTTTTTCAACCTCATTATGGATCAAATAAAAGGAGATGTCACATCACTTGGTTTAGAATACTGCATACGGAAGGATGCAGTGAGCGTCATATGCTACGCGGACGATGCTGCACTGATAGCAGAGTCGGAAGACGAACTGCAAAGACTTTTAAATAGTTTTCAGACATCCGCCGCCAACTTCAACGGACAAGTCAACAGAGCTTCGGCAGTATCAGGTTGTCTCAAGGATATAATATGGAAAAACAAGTATATGAGAACTGACTGTAAGGTCAGAATATATCAAACATGCGCAAGGCCTATACTGACCTATGCCATTGAGACCAGAGCGGATACCACAAGAACCAAGGCTAAAATACGGGTGGCAGAGATGAGAATGCTGAGGATGATAGCAGGAAGGACTATTCGTGATAGGGTGAGCAACACGGCTATCCGCGAAATCTGCAAGGTGGAAGCTGTCGTGAGATGGAATTCGTACGTGCAGAGGATGGATCCTACCAAAATCCCACACGCTGTGGCCCTTCAGATTCCTGCCAGCTGCCGTCCCCCCTGAAGACCGCCGAAGAGATAGAGAGATAGTTGGGAGTCAACCCGCCAGCCTGATTTCAGGAACAGACCAAAGGTCTATAAGGAGAAGAAGAAGAAGAAGATCTTGTTTTTTCACAACACTTTATTACACTATTCACAGACTTGTTTCAGTTATGACGCAACCTTTTACAATTTATGAATAATATAAAATAGTATGATCACTTAAAAACTAAAAAGGGTGGAGATATGTTTAAAGGTGGAGGTGGTTTATTAAGAAAGTTCATGAATACTTCTTCTTCTCTGGTTTCAATCCTGGGATTGGTTTGCAGCAATTAAATCATGTTTTGCTGATTCTTGGGATGCCACTTGGGCCTTTAATGTGGTAGTTTCCCGTTTCTTTCCACATCCTATGCCGTTGACCACGAAGGTCATGAATACAACTCATTAAAATTAACTATGAACATACTCGATGTGCTATTTTTCACATTGAATATCTAGATCCTTTCTAATTCAATTATGTTTACCTTCAAAGAATCTTATATACTCGTATAACAAATCCTACGCAGTTATATCTCCCTCGTACATTACATTCGCAAAATAAAGTAAGGAGAGGTGCTCAATTATTAAACCAATTATCCAACGTTATTTATTCAGGCATCTTCAAAATACATTACACGTTTCCTATCAAAAGAAGAGAGTTTCTTTGTTCTTCAGTTCAGCGCAAGATTAACCTAAGCTGTCAGTAAAGGCTTAATTTAAAGCACAATTGCTTTGAACTTCGTCTAGGGAGGATAAAAAATAATAATAATGACACCCTCATAGAAACTTATACAGAAATATGATGGTTTTAAGTTTTATTATTTTCATGTAAAGTATAACAAGATTTTGTTTCCAAATTTATGCTAAATTTAATTGAATACTTCTTCTTCTTTTTCTTAGTGTAGACATGTGACCTGTTTCTTAAATCAAATTATTATCAATTTTTTACATCAATAGACAATAAAAAAATTAAGGTTTAACCGTTTGAGTGCCCAACCTATTTCGCCAAAATATTCTAAAATATCAAATAGATAATTTATATTTACAAGAAAACAATGTGCCATTTCTGTAAAAATACACCAATTTTCATATTTCTTTCAACATTCTCTTCACTAGATTTCACACCATGATAATAAAAATACAGAAATTGAATACTATTAATCTACCTACAAGCGCGACGGCGCTCCTCGGCACTCTAACGGCATCTATTGAGACAGGTAAAATAATATATTGTAACTAATATTAACGGTGGATTCGTAGAACATAAATTAAATAGACAATATGTGCACCATCTAAAAAGAACATTTTGTGTTAAATTATTTTTATTTTGTTATTTTATTTTATATCATTGTATTTTATATTATTTGTTTTGGATTTATTTTGGGGGTGTTGGACGATCGAAGTGTTAGGTTCGCAACCCATCACACCGCGTCTCCCGCGGGGCGAAAAAAGAAGGATGGAGTGCCGCATCAGAAAAAGTGTGACAGTCCATTCTTTCTGCCTACCCTTTCGGGGAGACGGCGTGATGGTTAGTTAGTTAGTTAGTTAACTAATATTGTATACTCGTACTACCAGAAATGCATGAGAGATGGTTCGACATTAGGAAGACAATATACTCTCCAAAATCTAGAGTATTTGCCTTTTGAACGTACTTTCACTAATATGAAAGACGTCAATCTCCGAGGAGACCGCGTTCAGCAGATTAATTACTCTTCCCACCGTTGTCACCAGTAGGACCTAGATTGGGATTAAGAGGTATTGACCTCCTGCAAGGTCGACTCCCAGCTGTCGGTCTGTTATGATATAACAATTTTCATTATTTTATTGGTTGGCGAAACAGCTGTCGCGACAAATAATCAAAATTGTGAAAACATAACTAAAATTGTAACAGTTGATAATATTAAAGTATCATAGTGTTTCGGCCAAAAGTATGGAATATTTAGTTAGTTAGTTTATATCAAGTGCTTAAAAGTCATCGTATAGTAGCATAATAACTTAATATGTAAATTTTGATCATCTGGTTTCAATCCTGGGATTGGTTCGCAGCAATTTCTTATATTCTTCTCTTCCATTCTTCCCTGTCTTGTGCGGCTCTTTTGAAATCTGCATATGATGAGCAGCGCACGTCCACCAACAGGTCCTCCGGGTACTCTCGGCGTGGGCGTCCCCTAAAGTTTGTCCCCTCGGTCATACCCTCCATTATGGCATGCAAGAGGCCTTCTTGTCTTATTACATGGCCGATCCATCTTGCACGCCTTTTGTAATGTGGTCTCTCCAGGAAATTCCTAATAGTCTTCTATATCTCCATTTATCTTTTTCGGATAGGCACCATGTCTCGCAGCCGTACATCAAGATACTCCATACATAGGTCTTGATGAGGAGTATTCTCAGTTTTAGGTATATATTATTCGATTCTATTATTTTCGACCTTTTTTTAAATGCAAGCCTAGCCTCATGTATACGGCTACGACCTCGCTCTTAGACCAACCGTTCCATGTTATTTTGCTCCCGAGGTAGACAAACTCCTTGGTGTTCCTTAGTGGAACTCCTGACATCACTACTCTCATCTGATGTTGGGTTTGGCCTACAGTCAGCAAGTCTGTCTTTATTTATCTGTGTATTTATCTTAATGATATGATATATTTAAAAAAGTAAATCTTGACAAAATAATAAATCAAAAACTTTAAATTATAATTGACAAAACAGATTCGATATTACAAATTCCCACAAAGTCGTTTGGTCCGACGTTCGTATTCATGGTGAAACTTATTGAGGATCGATGGCGAATAGATTACTCCACCTTCCAGAACTCGGAATCCATAAATTTGAACCACGTACAAAACTCGTTGAACGAAACACTCGTTCGTCGTCTATGGGCTCTTAACAAAGCGACCCATTAATTTCTCGGCCGGCACTGCAGCCAGTGATGTCCCGACGGATGCCAGCCGGTTCGATTTAACCGTTAGAAGAAGAAGTAATAATGACATCTCTTGTCAAAAATTTATATTAAAGCAAAGCATAGAACTGGCAAAGAAAGGATGAAAGTATTGTAGAATAAATGCAGTAGAAATGAGATCTAACTAACTAACTAACTAACCATCACGCCGTCTCCCCGAAAGGGTAGGCAGAAAGAATGGACTGTCACACTTTTACTGATGCGGCACTCCATCCTTCTCTTTTCGCTCCGCGGGAGACGCGGTGTGATGGGTTGCGAACTTCATCGCCACTGAAATGAGATGTCTTAGACTAATATGTTGAAAATCTTCATAAGATGTGTTAGAGTGTTATAAACAAAATAATGAAAGGCTTACGATCAAATCAATCAAATATTAAATATCGTAACATAACAATAACCCCTTGAAGAGTCGGAAAAATCAACTTGAATGTTCGAACCAACGCAGTAATTCCTTCATAATTTTGTTCACATTACCTTCTTTCGCTCTACATTCCTTTCATTTATCAGCATTTGAGATTCTGTCATAAATCTTTCTACCATGCAGACGTCTTTTGGACCTCATCTCCACCGCATTTATTCTACTCTAATCCTTCTTCTGCCAGTTTCATGCTTCGCTTCATTACATAAGCGATGTGACCAGAACATCATTGTGAAGAGCCATTTTCGCTTTCATTGGTAAATTCCTGTTTCCAATAACTATTTTAAAAGCTTGATTCACTTTGTTCCCCTCTAACCAACCCTTCTTTCGACGTCACTATCCGTTTTGTCATCCGGTGTGAACATGCTACCTAAATACATGAATTCACTCAACTGCTCCAAGTTCTCTTCGTTCACACTTATGTTATTATACAAACTGTCATTTGCAATTTATGTCAAATTTTAATAATTGTAATTTTATTGTAATCTTCTTATTCTTCTTCCTCAGCCTATTCCCGTCCACTTCTGGGCAAAAGCCTCCTCCATTCACTTCCATGTCACTCTGTCCTGTGCAGACAGCATCCAGGTTATTCCGACGTGTCTCTTCAGATCATCCTTCCACCGTAGTTGCGATCGCCCTGCACTTCTCTTTGCCGTCCACGGTCCCCAAGTCAGCAGTCTTCTTGTCCTTGTCTTGTCTTGTCTTCCAGTCCTCTTGAGCTTCTGAATACGTGACCTGCCTATTGCCATTTTAGAGTTGCCACCCGGTGGATGATGTCAGTGACTTTTGTTTTTTCTCTCACCCTATCGTTTCTGACTCTGTCTCTTAGGCTTATTCCTAACATGGCTCTTTTCATGGCTCTTTAGGTCACTCGTAGTTTCTCGGCACTTTGTTTGGACAGTGTAACAGTTTCAAGACCATAAGTACCACTGGCAGAACGCAGGCTTCATAGACTTTTTGTTTCAGGTTGATCGGTATTTTCTGGTTTTTAAGGATGTAACTCATGTTTCCGAAAGCTGCCCAGCTTAGTCCAATTCTTATTTTTAGCTCTGCAGTTTGATTATCTCGGCCTAATCGAATATTATGTCCCAGATATATATATTCTTGGACATTCTCAATTCTGTTTCCGTCCAAGTTGATTTCAAGCCAAGTAATTTTAATAATGGAATCAAAATTTTAATTGTGATTTTAGTGAACCGGTTGTGATTTCGGCACAACTCTCACTGCAGCACTCGGCTTTGGGGCATTGCGGCACACTTAATCCGGACCTGCCGCCGCCGTCAAACTCTTCCCAAAACCAAGGACGAGATACCGCCCGGCTCTCTAATCCGTGTTTGATTAATGTAAGTATGGCTTCAAACCCCTATTACATACTTAAGTTTTCCTTATCAGATTTGTCGCGAAATGCTCCCAGTTTAAATGTTTGTCATAATTTCTCATGTTTTTAAAAACGGATTTTGATTTGAGAAATTGGTAAAACAAATTAATCAAAAGGTTGGTCATGTTTGAAGTTGGAAGAATCGACGTGCGTGCATGACTCGTTATATAAATGTGGAGGAAACTAGAGAGGTTTGTCTAAATAGAGTAATGTGGCGGTCCATTCTCTCAGCCAACCCCTGCGGAGAAACGGCGTGATGGTTTGTTGTGGTTGTTGTTGATATATTTTATTTTATCTTTTCATTTTTCATTTCATTTCATTTCATTTATTTTGATAAAAATCACAAACATTACAGACATACTCGTACACTTCCAGATCGTTTGCAATTACATTATAAAAATAGAGCATTAAAAAAAATTGAGCTTAAGAATAAGAAAAATTCATAACATTGATATTGCATCCTTGAGGCAACTTACACTATCACAAAATATGTCGACCTCCGAGGCGATCCGATTAAACAATAAGATTGCCCTACCCACAGGCATAACCATTGGCAGGTTGGTTCATCTAAACATTCTGTGCTGTCTTTGACGAAGGTAATTATCAGGGACAAATAGACCTACATCACTCATGACATCCAAGTTCTATATACGGCCGCCAATCAGCTGAAAGAAGTGAACTTCCAAGTGAATATTCCTCCTTCTCTCCAATGGTTGGTAGCTTAGCATACCTAGCAAGAAGTCAGTCAGAATTTTAAATAGTTCGAGACCGTTCTTCTTGTAAGTGTTTTCTATTTATAAATAAACACTTCTCATTAATTGGTCCTTGCATTTCAAATAGTTCTAACTATATTCTTAGCTCAGACTAATAATTATTTTCGAGTTTTCTTCAAGTGAGCTTTTCTCTTAAGATGGATTCTCTGCTAATTCATTAAAAACATTCAACTCATTGTGTGAGTACACGAAAGAGCTACTCAAGTAATTAAAATGGCAGGTCTTATTAAAATTAAATTTATTTTAAATTAAAATTAATTTAAATTAAATTAAATTAAATTTTATTTTAACTTATATTTCTATAGATAAAATACGTACCTATATGCCTGTCTTGGGAAACTGTTAATGCATTATCAAATATTGATTATTTATTCTAGTTAATTCGACTTTTCTTTTTCGTGTTCATTTTCTTCTTCTACAGAATATTCCCGTCCACTCCTGGACAAAGGCCTCCTCCATTCGCTTCCTCGTCACTCTGTCTTGTGCAGACTGCATCCAGGTTATTCCGACATGTCTTTTCAAGTCATCCTTCCACTTCTCTTTGCCGTCCTTTGTCTCTAAGTCAGTAGTCGTCTTGTCCATTTTTGGTCAGAGCTTCTGGCTACGTGACCTGCCCATTGCCATTTTAGAGTCGCTATCCGGGGGATGATGTCAGTGACCTTTGTTTTTTCTCTCACCGTATCGTTTCTGACTTTCCCTCTTAGGCTTATTCCTAACATGGCTCTTGCAATGACTCTTTGGGTCACTCGTAGTTTCTCGGCACTTTTTTTAGACAATTTTATAGTTTAAAGGCCATAAGAAGCAACTCGATATTTAATATTATAATATTTAATACACTTTTATTTATTGATTCTTGAACGATGATATAAATAATTATTATGCGTGAAACTCGGCAGTTTAATCTCTGCTTAACCCTCCGGAGAAATGGCGTAATGGTTTGTTGTTGTATGATGTTATATATAAATAATAGTGTAATAATGAATATTAATTAAAACGTTTGTCTTCTAGGAGTTTTATTATATTTTAGATGTAATAACATGTTTCACCTTTCTAAGGCATTATTAAAATTTAATAAAACTCCTAAAAGACAGACGTTTTCATAAATATTCATTAATACGCTATTATTTATTCATAACATCATACAACAATAAACCATTACGCCGATTCCCCGGAGGGATAGGCAGAGAGTTTGGACCGCCACATTACTCGATCCTGACCCATCATTCAAACATCTTCCACGTTCAAACAGCGAGTCATACACGCACGTAGATTTTTCCGACTTCTAACATGACCAACGTTTCAAATTTGCTAAATTTGATCATGCCAAGATTTCTTCCTTCTCCCATGACTTCGTACTCCATGCACAACGTTAACTTATACATTCTAAATCATTATTCTCTCATCCATGTGTCCAAACCACGTAAGTGATCTATTTTAATTTTACTTAGTCATCTTACATTTCTTCCTTCTTTAATCGTTTGATGATATATCACACTATCTTCTCAGTGATCTCATTTTTATGCCATTTATATTATTTTTATCAGATCCAAATTTCACTTCCATACATTAGGGTTGGCACTAGAACTCCAGAATGTACTGCCATCTTTGCTTCAGTTGGCATGCTTGTATTTCTATTGTGAAATTATGTACTAAAAACAATGAAAATAACTTCATGTAATATTATTATGTCATTTTTTCTCTTTGATTATCATCTGAAATCTAATATTTCCAATTATAGCAGTCTAATAAAGTGTAATTTAATACGAGCTGTTTAAATATTCACTCTGCGAGCTATATCGAGTCTGGATATTGGATAGAGTTATTTGGTGACACATTTCTATAAAATCCACAGCAAATGAGGAGATTGTGTGTCTACAGAGACGCATTAAATACACAAAAAATTTAATTCCATAAAATTTAACTAACTAACCATCACGCCGTCTTCCCGAAAGGGTAGACAGAAAGAATGGACTGCCATACCAACCGATGAGGCACTCCATCCTTCTCTTTTTGCCCCCGCGAGTTACGCGGTGTGATGGGTTGCGAACCTCATTGCCACCAATAGGCATCTCCTAAAACAAATTATATCAAATACAATGATACAAAATAAAATACTTACTTACTTCCTACGCTCATACAACTCTTGGAGAGTTTTAGCCTCCTTGATGATTTTTCGCCAAGCTCCTCGATCCTGCGCCTTTTGCTCCCAACAGTCCGATTCGCCCAACCTAGCCAGATCAGCCAGAACATTGTCCATTAGGCGCTTTCTATAGGACTTACTCCAGTCGGTCTGGACGCGTACAGGGTATTGATTGCTCTGGTCTCTTCAGCTCGGCATACGTGTCCAATCCATACTAGGCGACTGGCTCTCACGGTGCTCGTTATAAGGGGCTGCTGGACCATCGCACGGATCTCTTGGTTGGTCCTATGCCTTCAAGTTTCCGCTGCAACACCGGGTCTGGATCCCAGGATCATTCTAAGTATTTTATTCTCAAACCAGTAGATTCTTTGTTGTTCTTTTAGAGTCATTGTCCACGACTCAGAACGATATGTCACCACTAGCTTGATGATGGTGTTATAAATACGCAGTTTGGTGTTTCTGGATAGAAGCTTGGACTTAAGGAACGTTTGCAAAGAGTCTGCAGCTCGTAGGTCTTTTTGAACTCTGTGTTGGCACTCCGCGTGCATATCTTTGGCTTCCGTCATTACCATACCGAGAAAACTGAACTCTCTGACTTGCTTAATTTTATCTACCTCCATGCTCTTATGCTATGATACTCCTGGAAACAATAAAATAACGATATAAAAATAATTTAACATATAATAATGTAAATACAACAAAGGAAATGAATCAATTATTGGACTTAATGACGTTAAATTTATATGATTATTTATAATACTTTTTTTTAAATATAACTTACTATCACGTCGTTTTCCCGAAGAGGTAGACAGAAATCATAGACCGCCACACTTTTCTTTGTATTTATGTGTTTATAAGAAATATTTCATAGTTCGGATCTGTTCCAAATAAGATTATTAACAAAGAAACCGCCATTAGTAAGATAACCACGTCCCGTTTGCAGACACACCCTCAACACAGACTTTATGGTTTCTGGTAAACGTGTTTTTAACCACAAATATGAGATTTATTTTATTCTTTAATAAAATGACCTAGAGATTAAGATAGATAGACAAGATAAAAAAATTAATTGGAAAATTTGTAATTATAGCTTTCCATCACGCCGACCCTCCGATGGGGTAGGCAGAAAGAATGGACCGCCACACTTTTCTTTCCTGGCATACTTCTCTCGCTTTCTTAACATTCATTCATCATGGCATGCACGCACGTCGACTACTCACGTAGTCAACATACAATATTCGATTTATTTGATCCTGCCACGTTTTCCTCGGTCTTCCTCTATTTCTAGTTTCAGTTTATTTTAATAAGTTTTTATTGTTTATAAATGGTACAAAAATGGTTTGATAGAATATTACAAATAAGTATGTATCTATCTATCTTATGAATTCTCTCTCCTTATGAAGGAAATTCCTTGTGTTAAGTAGAGGAGTATCCGGAGGAATTTTTCCTAAATGGGACCAAAGTAATGTCTTAGTTATCACTAAAATGTATGTCACCAAAAGAGTCACCGTTCACTAAAATTTAAGTTTTTAAGATTTTTATTGAAAGTTTATATTCACTGTATGAGACCTGGTTTCTGAGTTCCTCTGGCAGGGCATTAAAAAAATGATCCAATGAATTCTGTTGTCCTTTCCTCGCTGTCTACTTCATCTTATAATATCTCCAGCCTCACGTACCTCTCTTATTCTGGTATTCCTTAAGCTATCTCTTAGTGTTTTGCCAGCTATCATCCTCAGTTTTTTCATCTCTAAAGTCCTCAAACTTTTAATTGATAAATGTGTATAATATATTCCTTGCAAAAAACTATTTTAAAAATAGCCGTTTTAAAATATGTTTTGAATTCATAAAAGGATATTCAGAATTTGTTCTCTTTACGATTGGTTCAAAAGTTTACTATTTCTCGCAAAGAATTCTGCGACTGTTGACCATTTGAAAGGTCCTTCCTTGAAGAGCTTTGTATTTTCTCACACTGTATAGATCGAGTGCAAATCCTCAAGCGATTCTCGGGACATGCGAATGTGAGAAGATTGAGAACGAATGTATAAAGGAATTGTTCAATTGTGAAAAGTATACCAAGTTGAGAAAACGAGTAGATCTTTCGTATTGAATATTCAAACTTATTTTATATTTATTGTTTCTGGAACAATGATATAAAGTTTTTCAATATATTTACATTCATTACTTTGTGTTGTGGATTCATAATTGAACAATATTTTTATCGTCTATGTAACACAACACTTTATTTGTTAATACATATGATAGAATACCGAACGATGAAGTAAGAAAGAAATGTAAGGCAGATGACTGCATCATGGATAAAATTAAAAAAGGATCCCTGAGATGGTTTGGACATATGGAACGAATGGATGAGAGAAGAATGGTTAAAAAGTTGTACACAAGCAGCGTGAGTGGAAAAAGAAGCTGAGGACGACCGAGGAAAACATGGCATGACCAAATTAATAAATTACTAAAAGGCGGTCACATTCGAAGTCGGAATAATCGACGTGCGTGCAAGGTACGATGTATGAATGTAAAGGATGCCCGAGAGTATACGAGGAAATGAGTATGAATGTAAAGGATGCCCGAGAGTATACTCGTATGTATGCCAGGACAGAGCATTGTGGCGATCCATCCTCTCTGCTTACCCCTCCGGGGAAATGGCGTGTTGGTTAGTTAGTTAGTTAGTTATGAAATTAAAAATTACACATTAACCAAAACATGTTTCAAAGCATAATCCCAAATTTTATTATATCATAAATGTGGTCCGTTTGACAGATGTATTTATTAATTTTGTTTAAATATTAATTTTGTATATATTATATTTTAAGTACCTACAAAAAATATTTAATAACTTTTTGGAAACATTGTATTATCACAAAACTTTTTGCACTTTTCACAAACACACCACACAAAGACGACCTTGTGGCCGAGTAGTAAGTGCATTGACTGCCACCCCGAAGGTTCCGGGTTCAATTCCCGGCGAACGCAATGTGATTGTCACACTGTCTTTGGTCTGGTGTAGAATTCACGTGACAATAAAATGGCGATAGATTAGCTACCTATCACGTGTCACGAAAATCACTATGATAGCTATAAATACGATTTGACTCATCGATTTGACTCATGCTGTCATGATGCGAAGAGCGATTCAGCAAAATAATAATAAAATAATAATAATAAAGCGGTTCCCTTCCGGTGGGTTGAGCAGCACATCCCGCACCTCTGCTGCATACCTTGGATCTAGCGCTGTGATGATGTGCCTATATTTCGAAGCTTCCGTCGTCACTCCAGCCGCTTCGAAGTTCCTCTCTGCAATGAGGAACCAGATCTCTGGGTCGTCTGGACAGAAGGCTGGAAGTCGTACCGCCACATGTCCAATTTCACCGGATCCAGTCGGTGAAGCTGATGCTCCTGCTGCGGTTGTTCCTGTCGTCTTGTTCATGATATCAGAAGGTTGCGTTGCGTGTGTTCGTCGGGGTCACCACTGTGGGGGGTTGTGGTGAGAGTTGAAAGACGGCGGAGGTTTCAGCGTTTATTGCGGATCACAAGTAATCACACGTAAACTGTATGATATACTCGTAATGGAGCGTGGCTGGATGTCGATAGCAGCGGGGCGGAGTCCGGGTGGTGAGTCGTAGAGGATGAGGGCTCGCTGGGCGGTATCGTCGAGTGGCTGGAGCGAGGAGTCGTCGGAGGTTTCTCGTACGTAGACTGGATAGTGGGGACTCGTGTCTCTTCGAGATCGCGATACTGGCTGACGTTTAGAGTTGACTGACGTTTAGAGTGGACTCCCTCTTTTGGTGCTCGGGAGTACTGCTTTTATATGCTTTGGTTTCGTCATCCGATGACCTGATCCGATGACCTGACCTAGTGACCAACTTGAAGAATTCGGGGCCCACGAATCATCAAATTTGATAATTAGGTCTTGGGTCAGCGTTTTTGTGTTTATTCGTGTCATATATTTCTTCATGAAATATGTTTATCTGGGTTATGCATTTAACAACACGACAATAACATGTTTCGGGATACAATTTTTTTAATTTATACACCGAATAAGAGATTATTGTGTCCCGAAACATGTTTGTGAAAAGTGCAAAAAATTGTTGTGATAATACGATGCATCCAAATAGTAATTCAAATGTGAATCCACACCACAAATTGATGGCGAATATAAAAGAAAAAATATTGCTCAATGATGTCAAAATAATTAATACGAATGAAAATGTCTGTTTTCTAGATGTTTCATTATAGTTTGTGAGAATGACATGTTTTACCTGTCTAAAGCATTATTAAACATTTGATAATGCCTTAGACAAAATATGTCAATCACGTAAATTATAATAAAACTTCTAGAAAACAGACGGTTTCATTAGTATTAGTAGTAATTTTTATATTTTCTTCTATATCACTCTGTGTAGGCACAACACATTTCGGGACACAGAAACCCTTCATGGGTGTAAATATCGACAAAAGCCTTACTTGTATAATAAATTAACATATTAATAACTTTAAAAGTTTTGACTTTTAACTCTTTTTCTTTCTTCTCAGTCGTATTCCTCGTGATTGAGGGTCGTGTCCATCCTGCAAACCATTGACCATGACCAAGGTGTAACACCTGATGATGTCAACATAGGTTGACGAAACAGCTGTCGCAAAGAGTGAATATAAAATTTTCATACGTAAAAACAAAGTTTTCAAATTAAACAGAAACTAACTACTTAACTAACCATCACGCCGTCTCCCCGAAGGGGTAGGCAGAAATAATAGACTGCCACACTTTTCTTTCCTGACATATTTCTCTTGCTTCCTCAACATTCATGCATCGTGTCATGTACGCGCGTCGACATCTCTGACTTCTCACATGGCCGACATTCAATATTTGATTTATTTGATCATGCCACGTTTTCCTCGGTCTTTCTCTATTTTTGGTTCCATTACATCGTCAGCATATATATTTTTTTACCATTCTTTCTTTATTCATTATTTTCATATGTCCAAACCATCTTAATGATCCTTTTATTATTTTGTTCATAACACGATCATTCGCACCGCATTCACTTCTTATATTTTCATTCGACACTGTATCATACACAGAGTATCCACACATTCGTTTAATAGAATCGTCAAATTAAACAGTTTATAATATATTATAATAAAATGAACACCAAATATTTTTTTAATTCGTAGAATATATTTTGGATGCTTTTAAAATTCACACCTTTACTTCACGTGCTGCAACTTTCTAGTCCGTGGTTTCACAACTTTAAGTATTTAGAGAAAGTTAGAGTAAAAGGTTTCCACTATCTCTGCCAAACAGACAAATAACAGAGGAAAATTGTTAATAAGGAACATTTTCCCTTGATCCCCGGTCATAACGGCTACCCAGTTTGTACGATACCTAGTTCTAAGAAGTAACATAACAATTTATAACTGAACTTTAACTCTGCGGAGTTCTGATGAGTTTACAAGCAATTATGGTCATTACATATTATATCACAAATATCAAGTTTTTTCTTATTATCAATGAAGAAGGACTGGTTGTCCGAAACGTGTCTGATATGTAATTTTTTTTTTTTTAATGTTAGTGTTGTACTTACAAAGTATATAAAAAAGAAAAAGAGAAATTTTTCTTATTACATTAGATCAATGATACTCAACCTTTTTTGTCTTCGGGCCACATACATATATGTTTAAATTGTATACCACATACATATATGTTTAAATATGTGTAATTTTTGACATTGAGATAATTTTTCAACAATTTTAGACAAATCGGGTTTTTAATTGCTGCATGCTACCCTCAATATGCCATCAAGGTGAAAATCAGTAAGTCGATTCCTGTATACGTTTTTTGCATATTTCATTTTGGGACAACACAAAGATATGTTGATGCAAACAACGTGAGGAGCAGGAAAGCACAATTTTTTACAGTCTTGTATTTTTAAGGAACTAATTTCCAAAAATGGATGTACTTCTTTCCCTCTCTTTTTTCTTCAAAAATAGCTTTCAGATTAGTATTGTTCATGTATCAAGATATACGAAGTATAGAATGCCAGATTTTTTAAATCATGTCCCTGGTAATAAATGTATTTAGGGCCGCACAAAAAAGCTTGGCGGGCCGCAGGTTGAGTATGGTTGCAATAGATTATTAGATTTTCCACAAAACGATCCTTTGGCATTATCTTACACTATGTTATTCTTCTTCTTCTTTTCCTATCACACCTCCGGGGTGCACATGGCCCCAAGGAGCCTTCTCCAACCGACTTTATCGCATGCCTGATGCATAACATTATTCCAAGTGAGGCCTGCTGCTTTAACCTTGTCCTGTATGGTTCTTCTCTAGGTCTGCCTCGCTTCCTCTTTCCCCCCATAGGGGACCAGTCTAGTGAGCCCTGAGCGATGCAGGCTGGGTTCCGTCTCAGAGTGTAACCGATCCACAGTCATTTGGGTCTAGCGAATTGTTCTCTCATTGGCTTTTCGCCTGCTATGGTCCAGAAAACGGCATTTGACACAGTTAAGGGCCAATAGTTCTTGAATATTGAGCGAAGGCACCTATTAATAAACACCTGGAGTTTTCCAATAACATCTGCAGTAGATTTCCAAGTATCACATCCGTTCAGCAGTACGCTTAAATACTACTG
Organism: Lepidostoma basale; assembly: GCA_022606425.2. Taxonomy (NCBI): domain Eukaryota; kingdom Metazoa; phylum Arthropoda; class Insecta; order Trichoptera; family Lepidostomatidae; genus Lepidostoma; species Lepidostoma basale. The sequence continues at coordinate 44,426 of JAHDVF020001195.1, forward strand.
CTGAATATTTGGATGCTTCTTTGAATTTATACTGGAACGTCATACAGGGCGAAGCATTGCGAAAGCTCCCCATACCTTATCGAGTCTGCTAGCTACATCTTTCTCCGTACCTCCTGAGCCTGCTATCATACTACCAGGATAGCAAAAGCTGATCTTGATTACAAGGGGGACACCGTGAAGCAAGATTGGGGTGGAGTCATTTGTGGACATTTGTAGACCTACGAGTGTCCACAAAAAAAAATTTTGAGGATAGTGACGTTAAATTTAAGAAATTTCTAAAGACTGCACTGTTCGGTCAGTCATTTCCTAGTGCGCCCTTGAAGTAATTGATTTTACAAAACGGCGCACTTAAAACATAAGTCATCAAAATAATAATATACAACTCATTTTATTAAAAATAAAAATTAAATACCAAACATGTTTCGGACTAACAAGACCTTCATCAAAACTGACCACGGATTAATTTTATCTCAATAGAGACGAAGATGCAAACTGGAAACTGAATATGGTGATCGAGGTGTTTACAGGACTTATGACCTGCCGTTGGTTGGGTTAAGCGCACGCTTTATGTAATTACAACATTCCCCATTCCACCTTTCTTGTGACCACCATGTTTGACAAATTTTTGGAAGTTGTATATTTATTAATATCCAACACCACAATTCACATGTCAGTTTCAATGCGCCATCTATGAAGATTAGATTTAAGCAATAAGCAGAAGATACTTATAACGCAATGTGAAAGGCTACCGCCTATAACGCCTGGAAATATCACTCCAATTTATATGCTAACTTGGACCAGTTTTTGTTTGACCAGTTTGCATCTTCGTCTCTATTGAGATAAAATTAATCCTTGAATTGATAACCGGCAATGGGTAAATAAAATCCAGTATTCGTCTACAAGTATTTGTATACATTCAAAATGTTGTATAAAACTGACTACATTTGTAAAAAAATGTGGTCAGTTTAGAACTTTAATTGCATTTGTATAATATATATATTTTGAATGCATATACTCGAATATAGGAACAGCAAAGCGTTGTTGAGTCAGCTAGTTGCTTATAAGAGTAAAACTAAAAAGATAAAAGCCGTCCATTGGCTCATTGACCTTGTTAACACGGTCGCCACGCCACATAATGGTGGAATCTAGGGCGGTAAGAGAATATGCAAATGGAGCATCCTTACGTCGTGAAAATATAAATAAAGTAAGCCTAACGATTTTTATTACAGTGCCTTGTCGTAATGTCTACTCTCGGGGGTACATTTTCCGTGTCATTAGGGCAGATACTCACGAGAGCCGTTCGATGTAGGGGCTACTTTTCACTGGAGGGTGGCGATTTGAGAATTTATTATAAATGTTGTTTATACAACTGTTTACTTCATATGTATTTAATATAAAATTATCTTATTGACAAGATTACTTTTAATATGCGAGTATTTATTTCGATTAAGCTTCCAGAAAACAGACATTTTAACGACCTTCGTGGCCGAGCGGTAAGTGATTTGACTGAAACCCCGAAGATCCCGGAATCTATACTCGGCGATGGCAGTATGATTTTCACATTGGTCTGATGCAGAATTCAAGTGACAATAAAATGGCGATCTCCAAATCGATATCCAATATATCGATTTGGCTCGCGCTGTAATGATGTAAAGAGCGATTCAATAAAATAATAATAATAATAATATTCATAATAAGTTTCATTCATATTTAATATGCAATTAAATGGAATAATATGGATATATTAACTTATCAATGAAAGCGAAAATGTCGGTTCACAATTTAGTTCTGGTTTCAAGCTTAATGTATGGAAGCGAAGCATGGGAAAGTAATATAAAGAGAAAAAAGTATTATGATTAGAATTCTGAAATGATCACGCGTTGGTTTGGTTATATGTAACGCATGAATTAGAAAAGAATACGTTAACGATGTGAATGAAGTAACCGCATAAAGGAGTATCTTGTATTTTTAATATCGAACCATCTCTCATGCGTTCCGGGTATTACATATTATATTTACCAGTTCTCAATAATGTTGAACCTTAATTTTGTTTGTAATATCTTTGAATAATTGAAATGTTTCAAAACAATTAATATATTTACGAGTATTTACTTGAAATAGTACATATTTATGTACATAAACCATGTTATAATAAAACCAATCAAACAATAAATAAAAATAAACTACCAAAATATCAATGAAAGGTCACATGTTCCGCACACTTTTGACATCCTCCGGTAAATCTTCATATATTTTAAACGCTTTATACATAAGATAAATCTGATATTTGTTTTTTTCTGCGTTTCTCTTTTCTTGTTTCATATTGATGTTCAAACTGGTTACTTTTTATCGTTCTTTATAATTCTTGGTAGGTGTGCCCATTAACAATTTTGTGTATTAGTAATAAAACGTTGCATATTAATTATTTTTTGAATAACATAATTTTTAGTTCTTTTCTCTTTTACTAACTAAAACTAACTTACCATCACGCCGTCTCCCCGGAGGGGTAGGCAGAAAGAATGGAACGCCACACTGTTCTGTCCTGACATACGTCTCTCGCTTCCTCTACATTCATACATCTTGTCATGCACGCACGTCGATTTTTCCGACTCCTCACGTGACCGACATTCAATATTTGATTGATTTGATCGTGCCACGTTTTCCTCGGCCTTCCTCTATTTCTAGTTCCGTTCACGCCGTTTACATATACCTTCTTTACCATTCTATCTTCACTCATTCTTTCCACGCGTCCAAACCATCTTAATGACCCTTTCCTTATTTTGTTCATAACACTTTCATTCGCACCACATTCACTTCTTATACTTGCATTTGTCACTCTATCATAAACAGATTTGCCACACATTCGTCTTAGAGATCTCATTTCTACTGCATTTATTCTACTTTCATCCTTCTTTTGCCAGTTCCATGCTTCACTTCCATACATAAGGCTTCATGCTTCACTTCTATACATACATATTCTTTTCTCTTTAATCCTGGCAAATCTGTTTTTCCTTAAAATTATTCACAAGTGAGTGTTGTATCAAAGTATATAAAAAAAGAAACATGATTCTCATTTCTGTATACAATATTTATATTTTAGCTATTATATTAATTGATGACATGTGATAGGTAGACAATCCATCGCCATTTTATTGTGAATTCTACACCAGACCAAAGACAGTGTGACAATCTCACCGCCATCGCTGGGAACGGAACCCAGGACCTTCGGTATGAAAGTCAGAGCTCTTACTGCTCGAACCACGAAGGTCGTCATCTTCTTCGTTTGTTAAAAATAATATTCTGCTCCAGTATTTTATATGAGGGAGAACGATTTACTCTAATAAATCCAATTGCTTATTTCTTAAAACTAACTTACTAACTTACTAACCATCACACCGTCTCCCCGAAGGGGTAGGCAGAAAGAATGGATTGCCACACTATTCTTTCCTGACATATTTCTCTCGCTTCCTCAACATTCATACATCGTGTCATGCACGCGCGTTGATTTCTCTGACTCCTCACATGGCCGACATTCAATATCTGATATATTTGATCGTGCCACGTTTTCCTCGGTCTTCCTCTATTTCTGGTTCCATTTACATCATTAACATATAATTTTTTTACCATTCTTTCTTCATTCATTCTTTCCATATGTCCAAACCATCTTAATGATCCTTTCATTATTTTGTTCATGACACCATCATTCGCACCGCATTCACTTCTTACAACTAATAATTTCATATATTCTACACATTTGCTGCTTGAAACTACAATCCGTAATGAGTTTTTCAGAGATTTCTCTACAAATAAGCTTCTTCGGTTTTCGATTTCTAGGGCAAACATATCCTTGAGATATTGTCAATCCACCCAAGCTTCTGCGTCCTATATAGGTCATGAGTTCAGCTGCCATTGCGACGCTTTTCGCTTAGATTTTCTCCCAACTTATTCTACCATAATAACCGTTATAAAAACTTCAATAACCATTTGAGATAAATTCTTGTCCCTTCGAAATTATGTCCGAAATCCACGAATATTAAAAATTACGCGTAAAGAGATAATTTTAAAACTAACTAGTTTCCCCGGAGGGGTAGGCAGAGAGGATGGACCGCCATTACGTTCTGTTCAAACAAACCTCTCTAGATTCCTTAACATTCATACATCGTAACATACGCACTAATCGTTTGTCACAAGATATGTTTCAGGAAGAGGGCGTGATGAATAATTTATTTATTTATTGTTTCTTAAACAATGATGTAAAACTTCATATTAAATAATTAATACGAATGAAAACGTCAGTTTTCTAGAAGTTTTATTATATTTTATGGGTAAAACATATTTCGCCCTTCTAAGGCATTATCAAATGTTTGATAATGCCTTAGATTTGATAATGCCTTAGAAGGGACCATTTGATAACCATTTTATTGTATTAATAGTTTTTTAGTTATTTTTTTTTAAATAGTCCATTGTTTTAGCCGAACATTGTAAACTGTTAAATTAAAAATGTTTGTTTTATGTTTCACAATTGTATTTTACTGTTTTGTCAACCAGCGTTGACATCATCATCTTGGTAACACCTGATGATGTCAACACAGGTTGATGAAACAGCTGTCGCGTAAAATAAAATACAATTGTGATACATTAAATTAAGTTTTTAATTTAACAGTTTATTTAGTTGTTACGCTTAATAACACATCACTCACATCAAGAAACGGATATCACTTCCGATACACGATATCGTATACCATATAGCTGCATTTGACATTTATTCGCTTCGGGCTAGTAAAAAGTACAACCCGAGAACACCCATTCGGCTTTGTATTATTTTTCGTACAAAATCAACATACCCTCTTTGGGAATTCCGTTCTTCAAGTGGAGTAGAAATTTGTAATATCCCTCACAAGATTCTTCAGATAATCGGGTGACGTAGTCTGAACATCAAGCATGAAATGCCATGTCAATACTTTTCTTTGAATAAAAATCTACATGGGGAAATACAAGATTTACATATGTAAATAACATTGAGCTCACTTGATTTTTCAATAGAGTCAAAATTGTATTTGTTTGCAAGTTCACGTAATATTTCAATTTTTTATGTTTTTTTTAATTTGAGTGAAGTTATGTTATAAATAAAAATCATTTTAATATATAGGTGTTTACTATATCCAATGAATAAACGCAGTTGAAATGATATCTCTATGAAGAAAGTGTGATAAATCTGTATATGATAGTGTCAAATGCAAATATAAGAAGTGAATGCGGTGCGAATGAAAGTGTAATGAAAATAATGAAAGGGTCGTTAAGATGGTTTGGACACGTAGAAATAATGAGTGAAGACAGAAAGGTGAAGAAGGTATATATGTTAACGACGTCGAAGCTAGAAATAGAGGAAGGCCGAAGAAAACCTGAAAGTTTTTATTATATTTTTATCCTCCGAAACCTGTAGTTTTTTTATTATAATTTTATATTTTGTAGATTAAACAAAATTATTTTCAATTTCCTAAGTACTCGCATATGTGAAAAAGAATATCTGATCGATTTGGTCATGTAAGGAGTCGAAGAAATCGGCGTGCGTCCATGACAAGATGTATGAATGTAGAGGAATCAAGAGAAGTATGCCAGGACACAACAATGTGGCAGTCCATATTTTTTTTGCCTACCCCTCAGGGGAGACGGCGTGATGGTTAGTTAGTTAGTTAGTTAGTTGAAATCTGTACTATTTTTTTTTCTTCATAATTTACAATGAACTTCTACCATGAAATATCAAATAATAATATATATTTTTTAAGTTTTATATAATTTTGATTTAACCGCAGTGGAATATATAAAACAAACGAGCATTTTTGTTAAATTAAATGTTCATAAAATAAACGTCATGTTATCTCAATATATAAATATCCTGTTAAAGTGTGTATTTGATAGGTTTTTTTAAATGTACAAGTAAAATAGTTTCAAGGGGGTTATAAATTTTTGGGGTATGAATTATTCACTTGTTAACGGGAGATATACTTGTTTTGTCCTGGAAAACAATATTTGAGTGTCATCGTTTACGCCCAGTACAAGATAATTTTGAATAATGGTTTAGCTTTATTACTCTTAACGAACCAATCACTTTCATTTTTGTTGCTTATAGATTAAACCGTCTAAACTCTCAAACTACTCCATTCTTCGTATCAACAGCAAGGGTAGTCTCACAGGATACTAAAATCTCTCTTCTATTCTCTTGTTCCCGTGGTGGAAGGTTTGGCCGACTTTATGTCATTTCCAAGGGCACCAGATGTAATAGTTCACCCAAACGACCGTAGTGTCCGAGTGGTAAGTGCCACGACTGCCACCCCGAAGGTTCAGGGTTCGATTCCCGACGAGGGCAGTGTGATTGTCACACTGTCTTTGGTCCGCTGTAGAATTCACGTGACAATAAAATAGCGATAGATTAGCTACCTAACACATACCACGAGAATCACTTTGATAGCTATAATACCCTTTACATCGATTTGGCTCATGCTGTCTTGATGTAAAGAGCGAATCAACAAAAAAAAAATCTTCTTCAAATGCCTTGTCGGGTCCGCATAACGTTGGCGATCACCTCGGCGAACCTGTCCCTGTCCTGCGCCACTCGAAACAGCTCATCTACACTTCGGATTCCGGTCCACCCCCTTAAATTTCGCAGCCAGGACATCTGTCTCCTACCGAGCCCTCGGCGTCTCTCAATTTTCCCCTTTAGTATCAGTTGGAGAATGTGACATTTTTCCCCGCGTAGTACATGACCACACATTTTTATATTATCGTTTGAACCAAATTACTGTATACAATTTGCTTTTGCTATGATTACATTGGTGACATGTGATAGATTGCTAGTCTATCCTCATTTTATTGTCACGTGAGTTCTACACCGGACCAAAAACAGTGTGACTATTACACGCCGAAAATCGAACCCGGGACCTTCGATTATATACTTAGGGGATACTAAATGATATAATATAAATCCAAAATAAGTTATTTGAGGTAGAACGAATCGACGATCTTCTTACAAATTGTTTACAAATGATTCTACATATTTCAAGGTGACTAATGATTCTTAGTATTATAACTAACTAACCATCACGCCGTCTCCCCGAAAGGGTAGGCAGAAGTATTAGTCTTAGTAATATATAATAAATAAAATCGCCATCCTGTGTGCGTAGACTCAATCGATGTATTCTTCTCTTGTGCATCTGTATTGTGAAGTCAATACAGTGCAGAAGCAAGAGTTCTTTGAATATTATTATATATCGGCACTATATTAAGGAGTTGGGATGAATATATGTTAGTTTGTTCATTGATTAAAGTTTAAGTAGGGTTTTTGTTATTTTTTTTTATTTCTAATTGTTCCAATTTAAGAATGCAATATATCCAAAAAAGTGCCGAGAAACTGCGAGTGACCCAAAGAGCCGTGGAAAGGAATAAGCCTTAGAGACAGAGTCCGAAACGATACGATGAGAGAAAAAACAAAGGTCACTGACATCATCCACCGGGTGGCGACTCTAAAATGGCAATGGACGGGTCACGTAGCCAGAAGCTCAGATGAAAAATGGACAAGAAGACTGCTGACTCGGAGACCGTGAACGGCGAAGAGAAGTGCAGGGCGACCGCAACTATGGTGGAAGGATGATCTAAACAGACACGTCGGAATAACCTGGATGCAGTCTGCACAGGACAGAATGACTTGGAAGCAAATGGAGGAGGCCTTTGTCCAGGAGTGGACGGGAATAGGCTGAGGAAAAAGACAAGAAGTTGTAATATGAAACGCTCGAAAATAATATTGTATTTTGATATGTAGGCCTCTTTTTATCGAAACTAAAAAAGCAGGCTTTGGGACAACAAAATAGGCATATAACAAAAAAGGTGGATGGATGATATTATCTAACTTGCGAATCATATGTGGCTACAGATAGCCCAAGATATAAATTTTTGGATAATACCTCAGCAAGGCAAAATATCTCATTCCCATAGGATATAAAAAAACTTCTAGAAAACAGACGTTTTCATTCGTATTTATAGCGTACGTAACTACAGTGCTTCAGAATGTTGAAGACCAATTTATCGTGTAAGTAATGTGTATCTATGATAAAACGTGTTAACCGTGCGTGTTAGGGGGCGTGCCAGGGTCGGCTGTAGATATTTCTTAAACCGCCCTTCCGGAAGAGCTTTATCGTTGATTTATACTTGAAATGGAAAAACCCCTCGAAAATTAACCCTACCGCGGGTGGAAACTAGCGAACGGGGAGAGAAACAAAAAGAAACACATCCAAGGAAAGAAATGACCCAGATATGTGGATCGTTGTACGACAGCGGTATTACGAGTTGAAAGCTTCGTGTGCAAGCTTTACAACACTTTCGGATCACTCGTTCCTTTAAAAGTTTTAATTAAATTAATACGATACTTTTATCACGCAAAATGTATTTCTTCTGTTCTTATTTTTAATCAATTCATTTTCAAATATTTGTGAAATGTATACTTATATCTGTATACGAATCCTGGATTTTCACCTGTGGGTGGTTAATTTAAATTTTTAATTATATCTCAATAGAGACGAAGAAACAAACTGGAAACTGACTATGGATGATCAAGGTGTTTACAGGACTTATGACCTGTCATTGGTGCGTGCGCTTAACCCAACCAATGACAGGTCATAAGTCCTGTAAACACCTTGATCATCCATAGTCAGTTTCCAGTTTGTTTCTTCGTCTCTATTGAGATATAATTAAAAATTTAAATTCATTTTCATTTCATTTCAGAGCTTAAAGTTATTGTTAACAAATAGGCCATGTACAAAATGAAAACTATGTGATATTCTGATCTTATGCATAACAGTGTAGAACAGGATAAAAAAAAATTTAATATTCTTCATGGATTGAATAACCAAAAATTTTAATCTATCAATTTTAATAATAATTAAACAAAACGATATTTTTTAACTACTTCCACATATGTATTTATTTCGACAATGGCCGGTTTTGCCAGGCTTGCTGGCGTCGACAGACTGGTCAGCCCAGTCTTTTGGTGCCAGCGAGCTTGGCGAAAACGGTCGCCGTCGAAATAAAGATAAAAGTGGAAGTACTTAAAATACATCGTTTTATTTAATTATTATTTAAAATGAATTTTCATCAAGAGATTTCTGTAAAATCATTTTATTATCAATATTACACATTACAATTCGTTCATAATTACAGAAAAAGCTATAAGATTAGAAAAAAACATTAATCAATTATTTAAATGGCAGTAAAAAGAAACAAAACAGTATAATTAAAAAAACAAGTAAAGGGAATACTAATTCAATATATAAAGGATAGATGCTTTCTATGGGTATCTGTAATTATCGTGAAAAATGTTCACATCCAAAGGGATGCAGTTTAGAAGGATTGTTGTCCTGCCCACAGGCATTACCTTAGGTAGATTGGTGAGATGTTTTTTAAATAATAGATTCGGTAATCCATTGTTTTGGCGGAAACACTTTAATATTTTAACATTCTTCACTGTTAAATTAAAAACACTGTTATTATATAAACTTGAGAACCTATAAATTTTAAAAGACAAAAAATCTGAAAAGAATGTCATCAACAATCAAATAGTGTACAGTACATTAAGAACATTTTCATATTGCAATATTCATCATCATCATCAGCCGTCTGTCATCCACTGCTGAATGTAGGCTTCTCCCAAAGCCTGCCACCGCCCCCTATCCATTGCCGCTCCTATCCATCCATGTGCAGCAATCCTCTTCAGATCGTCGGTCCAGCGGGCAGGTGGACGCCCAAATCTACAGAATCCTGTACGCGGTCTCCATTCCAGAACCCGTCTTCCCCATCGGCTGTCGGTTCTCCGACAGATATGGCCAGCCCACCGCCACTCCAGTCCGCTTATCCGTAGAGCCATCTCAGTCACCTTGGTTTGTTGTCGAATAAATTCGTTTCTAAATCTGTCCCTCAAGGTTATTCCAAGCATGGCTCTTTCCATGGCGCCCTGGGTAACCTTGAATCTGTAGACTAGACCTTTTGTCAATGTCCACGTCTCGGCTCCGTTCGTCATGACTGGCAAAACCCACTGGTTGAAGACTTTAGTCTTGAGGCATTGTGGTATTTTGGAAGCGAGAACATGACGTAATTTCCCAAAGACCGCCCAACCCAACTGAATTCTTCGGTCGGCTTCTTTCTCGAAATTATAATATTACCAAAAAATAATATTTTCACGTGTTATCTTTTTGTGTCTTTTATTTTTGTTTGTTTATTTATTTTCATAATTTTTTCAGAATCATCCATATTATAAAAATTTCATGTATAATTGTTGCTACCTAATTATTGGTTTTTCCATCTTATAATTCAGGATTATACAAATATTTGCTCTATTACTAATTTGTCAAACTCATTGATGTTGAATTTTTTTCAGGTATAATTACTGTTACTTAATTATTGTGTTCTCCCATCTTAATTGCTTACATTATTGTATGTAGTTTCTTCCCCTATTAATAAACATGCTTACTATTATATAATATATAAATGAAATCTTTTTGTATTTACCTTTAGTTTATTGAAACACCTGATGATGGTAACATCGGTTACCGAAACAGCTGTCGCGACGATTTTATAAAAAATAAACTCAATTGTTTTCAATTTAACATTGAATAATAATAGATTCAGCGTAAAACCTAACGTGAATTTTGTTTGCAATGTAAATTAACAATGATACTTCACAAGCGAATATATATAAATTCGAAATGAATGTGTAAAATAAAAATAAACTATTGTTAAAACTCGAAACTAAACTAGAACAATCTATTGTAATACAAAACCGAGAATTACAAAAAAAGTATGAGCTTTAAACGATTTAAACATAAAACTTTAAAACAGCATGAATTCTATTCACAAAATAGTTTCTTTGTCTCCCTTCGAACTTCATAAATATTTACTCAAAGCTAAATTCTATTGAATTCAATTTTCTTGCTTTTATCATTTATATTATGTTTATGAATTGAAAAAGCTCCTCCTTGTTAACCCGATTTATTTTTTAATCTTATAGACTCCGCACGTTGAGCTTTTTCAGATGATTGATTTTATGCTTTCATATTGAAATAATTTTATAAATTTCTGATGAATATTAAAAGTACTTAAAGATCCTTTTAGACTCTGATGAGAGAGAGAAGAGGTTTTAATAATCTTAGTTATATCTCTTATTCTTCTTGTGCCATATCAGGTTTCCCCGGTGTAGACTTTTCTGTCTCGCGTCGTTCGTAATTACTACTCGCTCATATGATTAAATATATCTATGATTGGGTCAACATGTCACAATGCGTTTAATACGAGGGTTATCCGTAAAATAAGATTACCTATTTTTTTCACAATGAAAACCATTTTTATTTACAACGAGCAATACATCATTGCAAAGCTTAGATTTTCAGCTATTTTTCTACATAGTCTCCGTTGACTTCAATGCACTTTTTTATTCGGGTCACTATCTTTTTATTCCCTGGTCAATGAGGTTATTTTGCACGCTACGTCCGGTCCTTTCTCTGATTCAATCATATCGCTTCCTGTCTCGCAGACTGATGTTTAACATCCTCCTCTCCATTGCCCGCTGGGTCGCTTGGAGTTTCAGTATTGTTCTTGTTATGAACGTAACTGCTTCTACCCCGTATATCAGTACTGGGAGGATCTACATTGTCACCTGGAGTAAGAGGGTTCCAACTAACAAAATTTCACATTTGTCTTTTTTTCGTGAAAAGGGTTCTTACTAACCTTATCTATACGTACAATTAAAAAAAACATGTAATAGTATCGTTATTTTGATGTTACGAAAATAATCATTATTATTCCAGCTGTTGCCAGACAAAATTTACATGTTTCTCGGTAAAAAAATCTCTGGAAATTGGAATAAAACCCTTTTATTCCAAGATACACACCCGAAACCAACAAAACTTTGACTTCATTTTTCTCAGCCTTTTACTTTTGTCAGTTGGAACCTTCTTACTCTCAGGTGACGACGTGTCAATTATATTTTTCTTCAGGATTCGTGAATCTTTTGTCTTAAGGAAATAGAACAGTTTAACGAAAGCAGCCCATGCTAGACCCCGCCGACTTTCGATTTCAATACAAAATTTCGACAATATATCCCAGATATTTATACGCATCAACTCTTTTGTACGGGACGTACGAAAACGTCTACGCAATATTTTTATTTAGGCCGCTTTGTTTTCGTTTGGTACGGAGAAAATTTCGAGACTGGCCGAAAGTGAACACCGAGACCCCTGCGTGTCCTCTCTCGCTCGCACACATCTTGCTGGCCTCGGCGTCCTACCTAGCAGACAATCGGCGTAGTCCCTTCTCTCCACCCGTTACACATTTCAACGTCACATACAAAATGGAACGAAAAATAAAAAATAATTATAAAAGCAACAAATATAACAAATGAAAAAATTATGTTTACACCTGTCAAAATTCTTTATAAAAACGATAAAACTAATTTCTTGCTGGTTAAGTGCCTAATTACAGCTAATTTAAAAACGGTGGATACGTGTAACATAAATTCAATAAACACAAAAGTCCGGATCGTCCATGTCAACATGTGCAACATCGAAAAAACATTATGTGTTATTACATTATGTGCTAAATTAAAAAAACGGTGGATTCGTGGAACATAAATTAAATAGTCAATATGTGCACCATCTAAAAAGAACATTTTGTGTTAAATTATTATTATTTTGTTATTTTATTTTATACCATTGTGTTTTATATTATTTGTTTTAGATTTATTTTCTGGGTGTTGCACGATCGAAGTGTGCGCGGGAGATGCCTATTGGTGGCGATGAGGTTCGCAACCCATCACACCGCGTCTCCCACGGGGCGAAAAGAGAAGGATGGATCGGTTAAATTGTGACAGTCCATTCTTTCTGCCTACCCTTTCGGGGAGACGGCGTGATGGTTAGTTAGTTAGTTATCTTAATTAAACCACTGTTGTACGTCCGATACATCTTTCAATGATCCTCCATTCAGAAGAGAGAATCATATTCTTTAAAAAATATATATGTTTATTCCGTTGACATGACAAAATATAAATAAGAAAATTTAATATTTTACGTTCTTATCATGAATAACAACCATCTCTAACATAAATATATTCAAGTAATAAATTTAAGCGCTATCATTTTATATCTTGTACGTTCCAAATCTGGGTTTTTCAAGGATATGGAATTCGTAAAAAGCCATCATTTTTCAAAGTTGTAAAAAAGCGGAATTGAAAACAATATTTCTGCAATCGGCCTCTTCCCGAAAGGGTTTGATAAAAGTCCCACGTATATTCTCAGCTCCGCCTCGTCGGTGGACTGAAAAAAATCTTGACGTGTATTATAATTAATTATGAAGCAGAATGGAAATACCTTTCATTCTTTTCAGTCTAAATTCCCATCAATTCATGCATGATAAAGATGAGCTAACGTTACGACCTTATTCTCTACCGCAAATTCGCTAATTCACCACCACACTGTAAGAGACGTTTCTTAAGTACGAATTTTGAATAAACTCCAGACTATAATACTGTGTAATTATATATAAATAAATTTCTATTAGAAGAAAAAATGAATGGCACGATTCATAAAATTATAAAATTTAATGGATACTTAATATTTTTATTAATTAATTGTTTTTTAACCAGCGTTGATTTAAAAATGTTTAACAAAATCTTTTTTTTCATCGTAAATTAAGTTTTCCTTGTATTATTATATTCAGTTATATTCTCAGAAGATCAATTATTCATGAACTTTCAGAAGGTTCCGGTACAGTTCCCTGCCTGGTCAAATTGTGAATCTAAACCATAGATTTCCAAACTTTTTGGTCCCGTAGACCCCTTTCCGATTATTTCTATTTTGTGTAGACCCCCTGTTTTCCTAAAACAGTTTTTTTCCGGGAAAAAAGGCGAAATTCGTTGTCGACCTTTTTTTTTAGCTCATTGGGGAAAATTCACCAGTCGAAATCGTCGGAGACCATTTTTTTTACCTCATTTTGGGAAATCGATCGTCCATTTTTTCCAAATGAGCTAAAAAAGAAAAAGGTCGCCATCGATGTCAATATTCGTTTTGAGTTTTAATTCAATATTCGGCATCAATTTAGTTGAATCATCTCGTGGACCCCCATTTACATCTCATGGACCCCCCTTTTTTTTCTAACTAACTAACTAACCATCCGTCTCCCCGAAGGGGTAGGCAGAAAGAATGGACTGCCACACTTTTCTTTCCTGACTTAATTCTCTTGCTTCCTCAACATTCATACATCGTGTCATGTTCGCGCGTCGATTTCTCTGACTCCTCATATGACCGACATTCAATATTTGATTTATTTTCTAATTGCCGTAAACCCCTTGCAAGTTGTCGTAGACCTCTCGGGGTCTATAAAGACCACTTTGGGAATCACTGCTCCGTGGATGGCTTACATCCACGGACCCACTCAAACACACACAAAGAATTTCATCAAAATCGGTTAAGCCGTTCATGAGGAGTTACATACTCCTATATAGAAGAATTATTTGTATCTTCTTCTTTCGATGCCATGTCAGGTCCCCACAACGTTGGCGATCACTGCGGCAAAGGCATCTCTATCCTGCGCCACTTGGAACAGGTTCTGAACTCTTGTTATTCCTGTCCACTCTTTGATGTTCCGCAGCCAAGACAGCTGCCTTCTACCAATACCCTGACGTCCCTCCACTTTACCCATTAATATCAGTCGAAGGAGGTGTTATTTTTCTCCCCTTAGCACATGACCCAAATATGAGACCTTTCTAATTTTCACACTCGACAACAGCTCTCTATTCGCTCTGGCTCTCTGCAGTACGTCTGCATTACTGAGCCTATCGGTCCACGGTATACGGAGCATTCTGTGGTATATCCACATCTCGAACGCTTCCAACCGGTTCATTACATCCACTTTCAGAGTTCAGGTTTGGTCAGTTCTGTAGAACAGATCATATATAACATTTAATCATTCTTTGTGGGAGTTAAGATTATCGTTGCAAAATAATGTTCTGCAACTTCAATTCTGCATTTTTTTTCAATGTCCGGGTCAAACGCTTTAGTGATAATGCTGCCAAGGTATTTAAATTGGTCGACCATTTCAACATTCGCACCATTCAGTTGCAGAGTGGATGAAGAATAGTTAAGTTGTATAAAGATAATAAAATCATTCGGACGTAGAAAATAAGGAAATAAATAATGGTAATTAGTAACCAAGTTGGTCCATTAATCAATAGTGCTAATATACGAGAGAAAGCGGAAGGTCAAAGGGCGATGAGATGTGCTCTTACCGTAATGAAGTCCCCTATCCGTACATCAAAGGCTCATATTTCTCTCGAACTAACATAAAACAGGCCAATAAATCATACTAGATTCCTTTTTAACCGTGCTGATTTTGCGGAATTCGACAATAATTCACGAGAAATGAAAGTATCAGAATTATAACATCCCGCTTGAATAATGGTCATTACAGTACTTAGCGTATTTAATTATTTTATCTGCCATTATGATAGATTTATGTAGCTTAATATCATAAATACAGGATAGGCTATGTAATTAAAATGTAGTAGTGATGCAATCAGGGGTGGTATGACACATCCACCCCATTGAGTCAATGCTTCTATGAAATATATTTTTAAACTTTCGTACGAAGGCATGGAGGTTTGACATATTCTCAAAATGTTTGGTTTTGTCTTTAGAAACGCCAAGATCTTTCGTAATATTCAGGTGCTGAAGCTGCTGTATAACTCTCTGGTGAAAAGTCGGTTGGAATTTAGTTCCATTGTCTGGGCGCCGTATGAGGTTCGATATTCCCTGATGGTGGAGAGGGTGCAGAAAATCTGCGATAATTCTATCTTAAGGAGACATATAAAACCCTTAGATGAAGAAAGAATGGTTAAAAAAGTACACGTTAGTTATGTTAATGGATTAGGGAGTCGAAGAAGCCTGTAGTAACCCGTAAAACTAAATTGATTTTTACTACGAGTATTATAAATACATATTTAAAAAAAAAAACAATATTTACAATGCACTTCTACCATGAATTTTCAAAAAACAACAATAATATTAAGTCGATGTAGACATAGGAAAACGTAGCATGACGAAAACGGAAGGATCGACGTACGTTGAAATGTAGAGGATGCTTTATGAATGTAGAGGAAGCTAGATAGATGTGCCAGGACAGAGAAGTGTAGCCAATCATTCTCTCTGCTTACTTTTTCGGGGAAACCGCGTGATGGTTTATTATTTTGTTTGTTATAAACCATATGACAAAGTCACCTGTTTCTGGGAAATATGGGTTGTTAAAGAAAGAATATTGCATCGAACCCTAATAAAAGTTTAATTCATCAAATTTAACAGATAATCTGCTCCAATGATACTAAAGGGGACGTCAAAGTTTAGTTCGTTATCACGTTTTCCTTTCAGGAAGGAACTCAGGCGAAGGGAATGGCACGAATAAACGAAATGATAATAATAAAAATAAAAATAAATGTCCTTTCTCTAGTCAGTAGGCCCGTTCTTTTTCTCTTTATTCCACGATCTTTCCCCCAATTGGCAAAGAAACCGGTTAACACGTTTGCACCGCGTTTGTTCTTATTACTTGTTATTGTATTTTTTAAAGATATTATAGTGAGTCTTCTTCTAACTAAATCAATTAACTGAAAGCGTTAAAAACAAAAGTAAAATCTGTTTTTTTTTTCCTTGATTCATTTAATTCTGACTAACTGAAAACTAACTAACCATCACGCCGTCTTTCCGAAGAGGTAGACAAAAAGAATAGACTGCCAAACTTTAACCGTAGCGGCATTCCATCATTCTCTTTTCGCCCAGTATAGATAGAATAACAAGGTTTTATTTTATTCTCGCATAGATAAAAATATCAGAAAAGTAAATGATATTTGTGTTTTTATTAATTTTGTGGATTTTTATAATCAGTAGTGATGGCAAATTTTTTCAAATAAACTCAATTTTAAGATAATTTAAACTCCTTCCTATAACGGGTATTTCAGTTATGAAAACTATGTACCTGATAAACGATCGCCAAAAAATAAATTAAAACGCTTAAATAAATTAACGCAGATAATGAAATTTTTTTTTAAACATTAAAAAAAAAATTTTAAACGAAATCAATTACATAAAATTTAAAAATTATCTAAAATCTATTTTGGCAAATAACATTTCTTGAAGATGAAAAAGTATTTTTTCTATGTTCGCCATAACTTTGTGTAGCAGATGTTTAATGTTTCTATTTTGTATACCTTAAAATAAAATATCAATATCAAATATAATATCTTTTAAAACGGACCATATTTGTAAATAATTTTATAATATTTTAAATATTTGTTAAATATCACTGAGAATTCTGATTTTGAAAATTTGGTTTGGTTCATGTGGTGCGGTGCTCCTGTAAATTTGGAGATATTTTGGTCAATTTAACTGTTGCCGCACTTTATAATAGTTAATTGTGACACGTAATACGTTTGTACTGTTTTGCTGTTACAATTATATTAGTTTTATCGTTTTTATAAAGAATTTTGACAGGTGTAAAAATAAATTTTTCATTTGTTCCAATGACAATTTGAATAATTTCTTCAATATTATTTTTAAGTTCTTTAAGTATTAAAAAACGGTGGATACGTGTAACATAAATTAAAAAATAAACACAAAAGTCCGGATCGTCCATGTCAACATGTGCAACACCGACCGACGACCTTCGTGGCAGAGTGGTTACGAGCTCTGACTTCCATGCCGAAGGTCCTGGGTTCGATTCCCGGCGATGGCAGTGTGATTGTCACACTGTCTTTGGTCTGGTGTAGAATTCACGTGACAATAAAATGGCGATAGATTGGCTACCTATCACATGTCACGAGAATCCAATATAATAGCTAAAAAATAAAAATTGTATACAGTAATTGGGTCCATACGACCTGTTGTGTAAACTTTATGTGTTAAATTGAAAAAAACGGTGGATTCGTGGAACATTAATTAAATAGACAATATGTGCACCATCTAAAAAGAACATTTTGTGTTAAATTATTATTATTTTGTTATTTTATTTTATATCATTGTATTTTATATTATTTGTTTTAGATTTATTTTGTGGGTGTTGGACGATCGAAGTGTGCGCGCCTATTGGTGGCGATGAGGTTCGCAACCCATTACACCGCGTCTCCCGCGGAGCGAATAGAGAAGGATGGAGTGCCGCATCAGTAAAAGTGTGACAGTCCATTCTTTCTGCCTACCCTTTCGGGGAGACGGCGTGATGGTTAGTTAGTTAGTCAGTTAGTCATTATTAATTTTCAAGTGAATAAAAGCTACGCTACTGAATGAAGTAGGTTCTGAATGTGTTAAAAGACGATAATCGGAAAGAGTACCAAGAATTTGGAACACAAAGTTAAAAGGTCTACGGGATTGGAAGTAATGAAAAAATTGATTTAAAAATAAATGACAGGTGAAACAATATGACTTTTGAAAGGCTTGGTATAACAGTTAACATCCGGGGGGAAACGTTCTTTCCTATTTTCAAAATGAAAATCGGGGAAATATTACAATGATGTAAGCTGAAAATTTTAGATTAAATTTTTGTATTACAATATTTCTTCCAGAGTTATTTATTTTATGTTAAATTTATTTTTGCTTTAACTGGGTTAATATTAATGATTGTAAATTTTTCAAATGTTTGGTTCAGCTAAGGCATTATCAAATGTAGCGAGAATCAAACACTATCTACTGAAACAGGAAAGGTACATGGTAATTAATGCGGCTCAGTACACTTTTAATAATAAGTAAGGGACAACATAAGATATATGGTTTTAGTAATACTTGGAAATAATGAAATTATTTCATGAAAAGTACAATGACAATATAGTTATAGAATACTAAATAGTAAATTATGTAGGGATATCTCAGAAAAGATTTCTGAGATATCTCTGCATAAGGGAGTTTGGTAGCTCTCCATGGCTTTATCCCACTGCATTTATCTTGGGCATGCTGGGGACCGATAGTTTACAAATAAGAATGCATGGGTGCACACTTACCCATTTCTTCAGACTTATCAGGGGATTCTTTGGGAATTCCGTCATCTTGGAGGCTATCCGTCCTTATGTTCCGGATGGTTATCTTCGATAGCCTCAGCACAGACTGTTTTATCTCCCAGCATGCAGAACCAACCTGCCTCTGGTGATGCCGGTGGGGAGAGCAATCAAACTGATGAACATGGTCGTTTCGGAGATCGATGTCTTTCATATTCGTGAAAGTACGTTCAGAAGACAAATACTCTTGACTTTGGAGAGTTTCTTGTATTCCTAATGTCGAACCATCTCTCATGCGTTCCTGGTATCATATATTTTTTATGTTTTACCTGTTCTAAAATAAACTGATTTGATTTGATTTGAATACTGTTTGACGTTATACAAACCAGAAAGGTGATGTTTAGAAAAACACGTTTTAAAAAAGCATACTGATTTTTCTGTGCTCAGGGGAGAAAGATGGCAAATCCAACAAGGGTCGGTTCTGTTTATAATTTGTTAGAATTCAAATATTCTGTCAGTAGTAAAAAAATATCTCAATCTCATTTTATTATAAATTTTAATATGCTTTATAAATTTCTTCTATATTCTCCATCACTTTGGGTTGTAGATTCAAATTTAAATAACTTTTGGAAAAAGTGGACAAGATTTACAAGAGTTCAAAACCTGTGGCGCAGGACAGAGATGCTTTTGCTGCAGTAATCGCCAACGTTGGGGGGACCTGACACGGGACCAAATAAAAAAGGATTTATTTTTAAGAAGTATGTATACTTTAGAAAAAGTTTTAAAGTTTCAAGTTTTAAAAAGCAAAAAACAGTGCACGTGCTTAAAAACATATTTTCATAGAATAAGCTGGTTTCTGAAGTACTTGATTATAACTTTCTAGACGATACAAAATTTCCTTAACTATGAAAACTTCACTTATTTCATAATTTTCTTAAAATATACAGTTATAAGTTTCAATACTTTTTATTCACTATCGATAGTTTTCTTGCTTGGAAAAACATTTTTCAATATTGGTTTTGGGCCAATAAAAATACAAAGTTTTAATAATTATTATTATAATATTTTTAAACGGTTTTCACGTAATTAAAGCGCGATGGCAAAACGGTGTAAAGGGTACCTAAAGCTATGTCACTTATAGCTATATCCCGATGACATGTGATCTGTGCTAATCTGTCGCCATTTTATTGTCACGTGAATTCTACACCAGACCAAAGAAAGACAGTGTGTCAATCACACTGCCATCGCCGGAAATTGAACATGAGGCCTTCGTTGCGGCAATCAAAGCACTTACCACTCAACCATGAAGGTCGACAGTTTATTTTTTAATCAATGGTATTATTGTATCAACTCATATGTTTAAAAGTAAAGCATGGGACTGGCAAAAGAAGAATGAAGGTAGAATAAATGCAGTAGAAACGAGATCTCTAAGACGAATACGTGGTTAAATTGATTCTTGGACAATGATGTAATACTCTTAATAATGTAATTATATAATGTTTCAGGTATATTTTAAATTGATTTGTAGTGAGACTCCTTGTGTCTTTTGGTAGTTTATTGTAAAGTTTCAGTCCATTGTTCAATATGCTTGATTGTCCTGTCTTAGTTCGTACATTCGGTAAGTGATATCTGTCACAGTTCCTGGTCCAGTGTCTGTGTACGTCTGAATTTTTAGTTAATTTGTAGCTGATGTCTGTTGTCTCGCATGTCTAAGGCGTTTAATAATAAAATCTTCGATATTTGAAAACGACGTGAACGGAGCAAGAAAAAGAGGAAGGCAGAGGAAAGCTTGGCGAGATCAAATCAATCAAATATTGAATGTCTGTCACGTGAAGAGTGAAGAGAAATCGACGTGCGTGCATGTCAAAATGTATGAATGTAGAAGAAGGGAGAGATGTACTCGTATGTCAGGACAGAACATTGTTACAGTCCATTATTTCTGCCTATCCCTCCGGGTAGACAGCGTGATGGTTAGTTCGTTTTTTATCGTCAATTGTCAGGTTACTGTGTAATTATTTTATTTCATCAAAAGACAAAACGACATTGTTTCAAAATCCTATTCTCTCGGATTTATTAGCTTTTTCATCATTGTAAACAAATGTTTTTGCCATGAACACATAAATGTCTGATGTAAATAAATTTAAAAGAGTCACACAATACGTAATGGATTGTTGTAACAAATATATGAAGCATAACAAGCGTCTAAAAAAGTTACAAGCGTCTAAATAACATAAAGCTGGTTAATAAGAAATCTCAAAAATCAAATAAACTTTATATGAATAAACTAACTAACTATGTTACCATCACGCCATGTCCACACAAGTGATAGGTAGAAAGATTATACCAACACATTGATTTTTACTGACAAAATTCTCTCACTTCCTTAAAATTCATACATCGTGTCATGAACGCAAAAAGAAAGAACAAAAAAACGAATCAAACATGTTTTTTTCTGAAGGTAATCAATTGATTGCTATCTGTCGATGATAGCGAGCCTGGCGAAACCAGTCACTGTCGAAAAAATGTCAAAAGTGGAAGTAGTTAAAAAAATCGTTTTATTTACTTATTTTTATGTTTTTTCTTGGTGAACATGTAAAATTGCATTTGATTATGTTCTTACGGAAATTACTTCTTCTTATTTTTAGTTTAGTTCATATGCCCTATTTGTGACGATGAGATGATGATGTCCAGCCACCCCTCCATATCTTCACCGACTTTCCTGGTAGTCTAGTAATACTCGTATACTTAGTTGCTGTTTACCCTGCCTGCCATTAGTGAAAGTACGTTCAGAAGACAAATTCTCTTGACCTTAGAGAGCATCTTGTCTTCCGAATCTCGAACCATCTCTCATGCGTCCCTAGTATCATTATATATGGCACATGCTATATTTTACTTTAGAGGGTATATTGTCTTTCGAATGTCGAACCATCTCTCATGCGTCTCTAGTGTTATTATACGTATATTGCACATGCTATATTTCACCTTGCACATTTATATTGTTTCTCATGTCTGTTGAGATAATTAACTGATTTAAAATGATACCCCCCCCCCCCCCCATTCAAAGGGTAAGCAGAAAAAGTATACCGCAATACTATTATTTATTGGCATTCTAATCTTGCTTCTTCACAATTCAAACATCGTGTTATGCACGATTTCTCCGACTCACGTGGCCGACTGTAATCTTTAATTAATTTGATCATGCCACATTTTCTCGCGCAACCTCTATTTACTGTTCCATTCACAACGATAGCGCGTATTTTCTTTACCATCATGACTTTAATCATTATTTTCATGTTTAAAAACCATCTTATTGAACCTTTCATTTTTTAGTTCAAAACGCTTTCATTCTCATTGCATTCACTATCCTATTTTTGTATTTAGCACCAAATGAAAATATAAGAAGTGAATGCGGTGCGAATGATAGTGTCATGAACAAAATAATAAAAGGATCATTAAGATGATTTGGATACATGGAAAAAATTAATGAAGAAAGACTGGTAAAAAAGAGTATGTTAACGATGTAAATGGAACTAGAAATAGAGGATGACTGAGGAAAAAGTGGCACGATCAAATAAATCAGAGAAATCAGATAATCAACGCGCGTGCATGGCACGATGTATAAATGTTGAGGAATCGAGAGAAATATGTCAGGAAAGAAAAGTGTGGTTGTCCATTCTTTCTGCTTTCCTCTTCAGGGAGAAGGCGTGATGGTTAGTTTGTAAGTCATAAACATATTTACCTCACAGAAAAAAGATTATTAAATTAAATGATTTTCCCATTTTAAAAACAAAACAAATAATATTTTCGATGAGACTAAAAACTAAAACAAACCTACTGGTTTTGATGTTTATTGTTTCTTGAACAATGATATTAAACTCCATAGTATTAAATAAATTTGAATGAAATCGTTTATTTCATGGAAGTTTATGAATGAATGCTTCAAGAGTAATAAGTGATATTATACTCGTATAATAGAAATCAGAATTGTGCTTAGGGAATATCGAAATAAAGTGTTTCTTAGAAATCTCTTATGATATGTTCTTAGAAAAGAAATATATTCTGTATTTTATTCCATATATTTTTTTTATCAAAACAGCAGATTATGTTATATATTTTTTGTTATTTGTTAAATGTTGTCTAATTTAAAAAAACGTTAAATTTTTGGTTTTATTTCGAAAATATCGTTATATTAGTAAAGATGATTTTAAGTTAAAAGATACTGATGCGGGTTTAACCCTTTAACCGTTTTAGAACCGTGATATTTTAAGCTTAGGAACACTCACATACCGCATGTTTTTAATTATTTTTTAAAAACTAGGGCTATTTCATTTTATGCATTATATTTAATGTTAGTCTATAAAATGATATATCAAGTTTAAAACTTTCAAGTTGAATTATCGAAATTTTGTGTATTTGACTTTTCTTCTAGGGTTATAACAAGCACAAATAAATATAATTTTTACATTTTAAAAAATATGTATATTAGAGAATTAATTGTATCTCAATAGAGACGAAGATGTACATTATTTGGAAACAGAATATGGTGGTCGAGGCGTTGACATGACTTATGACCTGTCATTGGTTGGGTTAAGCGATCGCTTTATGTAATACGACATTCCCCATTGCTCCCTTCTTACGAACACCACGTCTGACAATTATTTTGGAAAGTTGTATATGTGACCATGTTAAACCATAAAATATATTTATTGAAAGCAAACATTAAAAAATCAAAGTATGTTGTATCAATTCTTGTCTATTATCACTTGAAATTTAATTATTTCAAGTGATATGCTTTTGATCCTTTATATCAATCTCACCATAAGTGGTAACCCTTGTGCTCGACTTCTACAAAAAACAATTTACAATAAGATTGACCAACGTCAGATGGTTCATTTTTCTTGCAGAGATAGTGTACGAGTATAGATGTCGCTATCCACACAAAACAATTGTTTTGAATTCCTACTGGAATCATTTTTAATGCGAAGTGGCCTTACGGTATTGATGGTGCGCCTACGTAGCGGCCACCAGTGGCCTTACGGTATTGAAGTGGTTAAGCGTTGCCTGACGAGTCGCTTGGCGATGCGTCGCCTGACGCGCCGCCAGGTACGCTTGCGCCGTGTTGTATCTTCCACGTGCAATGCTCGACTGACTACCTCGCCGCCGTCGTTCGTGTCCCCGCATATTACCCTCCCCACAGTGAGGCTTTTTACACAGAGTTGCATGTAATAGAAAAAAAAGCTCCCCATTTATATCCTACCTCCATGTAAAATTCTAACGAACAATTTATTCATTCGCCAAATTAAATATCTCAAATTGTTTTACAGCCTTCGCTGTTTCCCGATCCCATACAAGTAGCGCATAAAAGTCACATAAAACATAGCCATTATTTCGCATTCCCACGTCATTATATGAACAATCTTCTAATTGAGTTCGTAGAATGGATTTCGACACGCTTCTCCGTACAAATCATTGTAAAACCTGCCAAAACCCCAACATTAAGGGCAACTAACTAACACGAATGCGACGCCAGTAGAATATAGTTTATAAAATCAAAATGAAATACCGAGTCCTTTTTTAAAGAAACTTTTAAGTAATTTATAAAATATACTGATTTTCGAATAATTATAAAATATATTTAAATAATGGATGCGATAGAGATGAGGTCCCTAAGACGTATGGTAGAACGATATACGACAGAATCTCAAATGCTGAAGGGGTAGGCAGAAAAGATGGACCACCACACTGTTTTATCATGACATTACTCTCGTATCTACATTCACACACCATGATGCGCAAGCTCGTTGATTGTTCCTACTTCGAACATGACCGCCTTTCAATAACTGATTAATTTGGTCATGCCATATCATCCTTGACCTTCCATTCACACTTATTTTTCTATTCACACAACTTGTTTATATCTTTTTAACCATTCTTCCTTCATCAATTCATTCTAAGTTACCAAAATATCTTAGTAATCATTTCTTATTTTTATTTAGAACGCATTCATCTGTCTAACATTCTTTTTTAACTACATTATTGGGTTTGTTCTATGTTCGCAATAACTTTGTGTTGTAGATGTTTAATGTTTTATTAAAAAAATAAAATAAAAATTAAATACCAAATATGTTTCGGGCTAACCAGCCCTTTATCTGTGATATTATAATATATATAATATATATATTATTTATTTGTTATTTTATGTTATTTTATTTTTTGTTATTTTATTTTTTATCATTGTATTTCAGATAATTTGTTTTAGATTTATTATGTAGACGTTGAACGATCGAAGTGTGCGCGGGAGATGCCTGTTGGTGGCGATGAGGTTCGCAACCCATC
This sequence comes from Lepidostoma basale, assembly GCA_022606425.2. Lineage (NCBI taxonomy): Eukaryota > Metazoa > Arthropoda > Insecta > Trichoptera > Lepidostomatidae > Lepidostoma > Lepidostoma basale. Next base: position 69,825 of record JAHDVF020001195.1, read on the forward strand.
ACACCGCGTCTCTCGCGATGGCGAAAAGAGAAGGATGGAGTGCCGCATCGATTAAAGTGTGGCAGTCCATTCTTTCTGCCTACCCTTTCGGGGAGACGGCGTGATGGTTAGTTAGTTAGTTAGTTATTTTTTATATTAAAAAAAACATCTGTCGAAACTGACCCTATTTGTTAACAATTTTATAATATTTAAAAAAATAAATGTGAGTGTTGTATACAAAATAAGAAACATTGTTTTGTGTGGTATTCAATCATTTATTGTTTTTCTGCACATTTTTCAGAGTGAGCCCATTTCTATGGTTTACTTCCATTATTCTTCTGCCAGCTCCAAACTTCACTTTCAAACATAAGGATCGGCGCTAGAATGCCATTGTGCACTGTCATATTTGCTTAAGTCAATATATTTCTATTTGCAGTGGTGACTTTTACTTGTTTTTCTTATTTGTTTATTGCCTTTTATTGAAATAAATTTAACGTCTTTGTGTCTAATATAAACTGTTAGGAATGTCGCTTTTGAAAATACCTTACATTACATCACTTATTTCCAATACATTTGCCAGTACAAAGTTTGAAAATTCGTGTCGAAAAAATGATGTGGACATGTTCAAATTTCTACGTGCTTTAAATTATTCATGGAGCAGTAAAAGGGATTGCTGACAAGGAAAAAAAATCAATCACTTTTAATGTGATGGCATTTGGGAGCGAAATTTTACGAACGGTGTTCGTGTTTGGTATATGAGTATATATACATTTTGTGTATTCAATTACACACAAATTTGATTCTGATGCGTTTAAAAAATATTATTAAATATTTAAATTTAAAAAAAAACTTCTTATGAATATCAAAATTTAGTATAACTAGTCGCTACAGCTGTTTTGCTAACCGATGCTAGTTTCACCAGGTCTTACAATCAACTAAATGATATATCAGAAAGACTGAGTTATTATACAAAATTATTAGGAGCGGAAGAAACAACACACAATTTTGTAAAAAAAAAAAAAAATTCTCTTAAAAAGATTAACATCAAGGATTTATATCAATGATATTAGAATTTATTTTACAATCTTCAATGTGAGCAGAAAATAGCTCATTATTATGAAGAAGGAACCTGGTCGTGTCCAGGCTTGAACCCATGCCCCCTGGATCAGGAGCCAAGCGTTCTATCCCCTAGACCACCACCCGGTTATATTATAATAAAATTATAATATAACAATTATAATAAAATATGGAAAAAAAAACATTAATTAGGTTCAACAGTTACAAAAATTAAACATTGATGAGTCAACAAAATTAGGAGAAATATACAGGGAATAAAATAACATTCGTACAACAGGTTCGATAATTGAAAGACAATTATAATAATAGTGGAAAAAAACGTATTTAGATAACAACCGATGAGTCATTCATAATTGAAAAAATAAACCAAGAAGTGAAAACGTAATATCAATATTTTTTTGTTGAATTATAATATTATACGAAAATGTTTTTAATGTAATATTAGGTCCTTACATATGAAATTGGCGTTTTGTATGGGAGGAACATAAAGTTTTTTTTAATATAATATATTTATTTAATCAAAGTATGTACCATTGCAATCTATGCACTTTTGCCATCTCATAGGTAGTTCATCGATCCCTTTACTAAAGTCAATATTCGCTTGGGGCATGGTTTGGCTGGTTCGGCAGGGTTCAGCCATTGCGATGAGCGCTTCCGATTATCATACAGGATCCACTTTTCATCACAGGTTCGATTCAAAATCCCTTCATTATTGTGCCGGTTGAGTAATGCAACGCAGCAGTCAACGCGCGTTTGTTGATTTGCTTCACTCAATTCGTGAGGTACCCACCTTTCAAGCTTTTTCACCTTCCTAATTTGCTTCAAGTTGATTAAAACAGTTTTATCACTAACACCGCAGCCTGCAGCTATCTCGGACGTGGTTTGCGATGAATCCGCTTCCACGATAGCCTTCAATTCTTCATTGTCAACTTTGGTCTCCGGCCGTCCACGGGGCTTGTTCTGCAGGTCGACATTTCCAGAACGAAAATGTTGGAACCAAAAACGCACTGTGTTTTGTTTTGCGGCACCGTCGCCATACACATCATTAATCCTTCGAGCCGTTTCTGCAGCACTGGTGCCACGGTAGAACTCGTACTCGTAAATAACGCGATATTTTAAGTTTTCCATTTTGTAAACTGAGTGACGCAAAGAAAAAAAAAGATTGAGGAAAAAACAAATTAATTATAATTTTCGAAACACTCATACTTGAGTAAATAGCTGTATAAATTTTAATTTGGAATTCCTAACCAAAGAGAAGATATTTGTGATCAAAGTTGCCAGTACGGCAATACGTCAATTTCATATGTAAGGACCTAATATATACAAGAAGGGAATATGTAGAAATTTGATTGTTGGTGAAATTTTTTTCGCGCTTTTTAGCAATTTTAACATTTATAACGAAGTTTTTTTATTAAAACATATAATAATGTTGAAATATCAAAGTGTTTCCGCCAAAAGAATGAATTATCGAAAAAATATTATACATAAAATCAACATTTAAGGGGTTGAGTTTAAAAAACTTATAACTTTTGAACATGACACCCAATCAAAAAAAAACTAAGTTATATTTTAGAGAAAATAACTGAACGGGCGATATTGTATACACCGTTTTGAAAAAATGTATTTCGAGAAGAACCCAATAGAAAAAAAAAGTAGGAAGTTAGCGTCTTTAAATCAATTTTTTTTTTTTAATTACCTTTAGTCTGCGATTCCTGAAACATGAGGTCTTCTATTTTTGCTGTGATGTCCTCTGATTCCTGATCTCCTCAGTTTTTTTTAAATTTCAGGGTGGCGTGACCCCTTAAGACTAATAAATCTATTTCCATCCTCTTCTTCTTCGTGTGTCATGTGGGGTCCCCCCGACGTCGACTATTACTTGAGAGTGCATATTCTTATCTTGCGCTGTTGTAAATAGTGCTTTGATTGTTCCAGTCCCAGTCCTGTATACAAGAGATCCGTATCTTCTCACACCTCGACAACCCTCTATTTCGCCCTTAATGATCACGTGCAGCAGCTCGTACTTTTCTCCTACAAACACATGACCCAGGTAGGAAACCTTTCGGACTTTGATATCAGTCAATGATATCTCTATTTTTTCTCTATATAGCACAACAATATTTCTTAGCATATCTGTCAGAAGAATGCGACACATTCCACGATAATTATTCTTAAGCACTCCCATTGGTTAAAAGTAAAAAAAAATATTATATTATTCGTCGATTCGACATCGTTGATCGACTTTTCATTCATTGAATTGGTTTTCAAGGATCAAATATCTGGCAAAATAAACTGAAATAGTTGACATATTCTTAAATTTTGCGTATTAATGATTTCTTGAACAATGATGTAAAACTCCATATTAAATATTCAAACGACTGAAAACATTCGTTTTTTAGAAGTTTTATTAAATTCAATGTGAATGATATGTTTCGACAAACATGTCATTCACATTAAATATAAAAACACTTCTAAAAACAAACGATTTCATTCGTTTTAATTATTTAATATGGTTTTTACATAATTGTTCGTGAAACAATTATCACACATATATGTACAAATACGAGTATGTACGAGTATATGCACCTTTACTCCTGAAAGTAGGCAATGTATATAACACAACATTTCGTCATAAGAAAAAAATCATCATTAACCCATATACTTCGGTAGACTACATTTGCAGCTCATATTTTAATATATCTAATAAACTTTTTTAAGGATTGATTTTATCTCAATAGATACGAAGATGTTAATTGTTTTTTGGATACAGAATACGGTGGTCGAGGCGTTTACAGGACTTATGACCTGTCATTGGTTGGGTTAAGCGATCGCTTTATATTAACAACATTCCCCATTGCGCCCTTCTTACGACCACCACGTCTGACAAATTTTTGGAAGTTGTATATATGCTACTATGTTAGACAACACTTCACATTTTTTAGTTCAATCTATACTAGCGCCATCCATTAAGATCAGGTGTAAGCATTAAGCAGAAAAAAAATCTTTATTGATGCAATGTGAAAGGCTACATTTGCTAGACAACGCCAGGAGAATACTCCTCCAATTTTTATGCTTTTTAAACGTAAGCCAGTTTTTGGTTTTTCTTGAATGTTACCAATATTTGTAGACAAATACAGGATTTTACCCACTGCGGGTTAATCATTTTTAAGGATTGATTGTATGTATCTCAATAGAGACGAAGATGTTAATTGTTTTTTTTTGGAAACAGAATTTTGGAACAGACCACCATATTCTGTTTCCAAAAAAATAATTTACATCTTCGGCTCTATTCAGATACAATCAATCCTTTAAAATGATTAACCCGCAATGGGTAAAATCAAGTATTTGTATGCAAATATTGGTAACATTCAAGAAAAACCATTAAAAATTTACCTTCGATCCTTGCTATAATATAATAATTAATTGTTCGTAATATGATGATAAACTGGGACTATCTGTGAAGTGCAAATGTCGGCGCAGTTGAAAATCAACTTTTTTTACTGCAAATAAAGTCAGCCGCACAGTTGTGATGAATATACTCGTACACATAACAGTTTTCATTATTATAAACGATTGAAGGTGACCACTTTCTGGAATGATACAATTGTTAAAAATTCTTGGAATTCAATTAAAAGTTCCCTCGCTATCAAAAGTATTTCTCGGCGTTTACCCACTTGCAGTGCAAATCTGGGCACTAAATCCTTCCAAACTGGTCCAACAATTCGATGAAAAAGCGCTCAAAGTTAATTCACCTCCGTGTTCCGAACCTTTCTTAGGTTTCGCTTTTAATTTGGTACTTTGTTTCTTCTCAGTTCTACTTCTCCGTTGTTCCCGCCGTTCCCCCGCTCCGTCCTCTTAGGTGGTCTCAATTCATTATTTCGGTGGCGTACTGCCACAATCTGTTATATAAAATTCTTACAAAATATCAATGACAGTTTGTAACATAATTGTGAACGAAGTAAACTTAGAGCAGGTGAGTGAATTTGTGTATTTAGGTAGTATGTTCACAGCGGGTGGCCGAACGGATAGTGTCGTCGAAATAAGGGTTGGTGCGGGTAACAAAGTGAATGGAGCTTAAAAAATAGTTATTGGAAACAAGAATTTATCAATGAAAGCGAAAATGGCCGTTTACAATTGAATTCAGGTCCCAACCTTTATATATATAGAAGAAACGTGGAACTGGCAGAAGAAAGATGAGAGCAGAATTAATGCGGTAGAGATATGGTCTCTAAGACGTATGTATGCTAGAACGATATACGACAGAATCTCAAATGCTGATATAAGATATGAAGAGATATGATCGCTGCGTTGGTTCAGACATACGGAGCGCATGTATGGAGAAAGAATGGTTAAGAAAAAAGTATACGTTAATTATGTAAATGGAGTACGGAGTCGAGGCAGACCGAGGAAAACATGGCATGACGAAATTAATCAAATGTTAAAGGTTGGTCACGTTAAAAGTCAGAAGAATCGACGTGCGTGTATGACTCGTTGTATGAATGTGGAGGAATCTAGAGAGGTGTGCCAAGGCAGAGTAGCGTGGCGGTCCATTATCTCTGCCTACTTCTGCGGGGAAATGGCGTGATGGTTTATTTTGTTTTTTTTTAACTTGAAAGACGTCACTTAATCAAATAAAATTATAATATCGTTTTTATTTCAACAGCAGCGGTTTCGCCAGGCTAGCTTGCATTTAAAACAATACCCTGGGGAAACCGGACGCTATCGAAATAAAGACAAAATGCACAAGTAGGTAAAAAAACATAGTTTTATTTCATTATTTTTTCAAATGAGCTTCTACAAGAAATTTTAGTAAAATTAATTATATTATCAGAATATTTAACAAGCTCAAGCCGTTAATGGTGAAAAGTTTTATAATAATGATTTTATTTACGAATGAATCACTGTTTATTCCATTTTTAAATTTAGTATTCTCGACGTGTTTTAGTTTACATCGTTCTCTCGATGATGATAGTGAAAAACATTTGAAAGTTTAGATAGATATGGTAAAAATAAATAAATGAATACGAAATGAAACATGTCGAGATAAATACACTCAAAAGTGGAAAATCAGTGTTTTAAATCATAAGTAATCCGACATCCAATTTTTTTTAATTTTGGTATCTTTCAGAAGATTTAATTAGTCTTTGTGAAATATAGACAATATTTTTATAATGAAGGTCAAGGCGTTAAATTTGTTATTTCATTGTTAATTTGGAAAGAAAATTTTAAACACTGTTTTGTCGATTATAAAAAAAAAATATCGTATCATAATATTTTAAAATACAGTGGATTTAGATAAACTCAAAGCGTTAACACTGCGGAATTTCATATTGTTTTTTTTATAGAAGTTTTACAAAATAAAAACCATAACCATAAATCTACCATATTTTGTTCCATATGCTTGGGTATGTAAACAGCAATGCAATTTATTCACGTTACATTTAATAATAGTAAAAAATGTCTATCCCATTTATTATATTAAAATTTCTGACGTTTTTATTCGTATTAATTAATCACATTTGGCTTACTTACTGGATTGTCTAACTACAACGACGATTTGGTTTAATTATATTTTCATTATAAAAACAGCCTCCTCAGAAACAAAAGGACGGATTTGTCCCCCGTAATTCAGCTGCTCTGCGGGGAACCGAAAACAAACAAGATTTCTGAATTTTGAAAGCGCGTACCTTTAGAAATGTTTTATGATCCTCTCCAGTGACGATGCTAAAAACCTACCGGTCGTTAAGACAGCCTTAGACCTATAAATATATAAATACACTTCAAGAGATCAAAAATTAAACACATTTAAAATATCTTGAAAGATGAAGTAAAACTCCGTATTAAATAATGAATACGAATTAAAACGTCTATTTCTAGAAGTCTGGTTACATTTTATGCGAACATCTTATTAAACATTCTACAGGCGAAACATATCATACACTTAAAACATGTTTAAAAAAATTCAAGAAAACATATTTTTTCATTACTAATAGTAAACACGATTGTTTTGTGGTTTTACTTGGATTTAATTTATATAACTAACTAACTAACTAACCATCACGCCGTTTCCCCGAAAGGGTAGGCAGAAAGAATGGACTGTCACACTTTTACTGATGCGGCACTCCATCCTTCTCTTTTCGCCCCGCGGAAGACGCGGTGTGATGGGTTGCGAACCTCATCGCCACCAATAGGCATCTCCCGCGCACACTTCGATCTTCCAACATCCACAAAATAAATCTAAAACAAATAATATAAAATACAATGATAAAAAATAAAATAACAAAATAAAATAATTTAATACAAAATGTTATTTTTAGATGGTGCACATTTGTCTATTTAATTTATGTTCCACGAATCCACCGTTTTTTAAATTTAGCACATAATGTAATAACACATAATGTTTTCCGATGTTGCACATGTTGACATGGACGATCCGGACTTTTGTGTTTATTTAATTTAGGTTACACATATCCACCGTTTTTTAAATTAGCTGTTATATGATTTAATTAATGTTCCACGTATCCACTTTTTTATTTGGCAGTAATTAGGCACTTAAAACCAACCAACACCAGCAAGAACTTTAAAAGAATATTGAAGAAATTATTCAAATTGTCATTGGAACAAATGAAAAATTTATTTTTACACCTGTCAAAATTCTTTATATAAACGAAAAAACTTGTATAATTTTGACATCAAAATAGAAAAAACGTATTACGTGTCACAATTAACTATTATAAAGTGCGGCAACAATCAAATTGACCAAAACAATTCACTTATACACGTAATTTCTCCAAATTCACGGGAGCACCAAATGAACCAAACCAAATTTTCATATATATAAATTATACAAATTGTGACAAATTTGTTTGCCTTGAGAGGGCATTCTCAAACTGCGTTTGTTTGAGTAGTTTGAGAATGCCCTCGCAAGGCAAAACAAATTTGTCACAATTTATATAATTTATATATTATAAATTAAATCCAAGTAAAACCACTAAACTATCGTGTTTACTATTATTAATTAATATGAAGTTTTGCAAAACTAATACCTCATCTATCCATACTTTTTCATTCCTATTAGTTATTTTATATACTAGGCATCTCCAGAGAGTAAGTGTACTGAATTTTTGTAGGCTACAATTTTTTTATCGTATCAATTAATTAAATCACTTTTTTCCACATTCGATTTTATTTTTCTCGATGTGTTTTGAAGGTATACACACTTTCATCATCGGGAGAACGATATAAACTGTTAAGTCTTCGAAATATGTCGAGAAAAATAAACTCATAAGTGTAAGAAACAGTATTTTAATTCACAAAAAATCTTCATTATGGAATTCCACATTAAATATACATATATAGCTAGCAATGGAAAAACTTATGTTGGTATGAAAATTGCGAAAAATACCTTCTTTTCAAAGAATTATTAAAATAATACAAAATCCACTGATGTTTGAGTCTTCTTATTTTTAACCATTCTTTCTTCACCCATGCGCTCCATATGTTCGAACCAACGCAGCTATTTTGCTCTACACTCCTTTCAAATATCAGCATTTGAGATTCTGTCGTACATCGTTCTACCACACATACCTCTTAGGGACCTCATCTCTACCGCATTTATTCTGCTCTCATCTTTCTTCTGCCAGTTCCAGACATAAGGGTTGGGACCAGAACTCCATTGTGAACGACCATTTTCGCTTTTATTGATAAATTATTGGTTGCGATAACTATTTTTAAAGCTCGACACTTAACGATTTAACATTTTATATCCTGGTGTTAATGTGTTATCCAACAAACGCAATTTTAACATGGGGTTAGAAATTTAAACATTAATATATTAATGTCACTTATTCCGTGCGGGCTTCAGAGCACCTGTTGTCCTGGTTCCAGTCTCCAGCCTTCAGCCTCCAGCCTCCAGCCCCTACGATGATAGATCGGAAATGTACCGCGGCCATCTACAATGTTACTCTCCTGTGGGAAATCTCTTTGCTATCATAACCCAAATCTTCCCTTACTACGCTAATTTAAAACAAAAAAAAATTCCGCCGCAAATGTTTTTCAAAAACCACTTGCTCGTATATACGAGTATAATACATATTAGGTACTCGTATATGTATAATGTATTGTTAGAATAAATTTTGTTATAATTAATAATGTTTTTTTTATTCAATTTAATCTCTTTTATTCAAGAACTATTCTTTAACCAAAACATGCATTATCATAAATTCTTAAACCTTAAATCTGGTATTTTTTAATAAATATATAGATACGACCTTCATGGCAGAGTGGCAATAGCTATTACTGCTACACCGAATGTCTCAACGATGACAGTGTGATTCTCAGACTGGCTTTGATCTACTGCTTTACATTGATTTGATGTAAATAACCATTAACAAAATGATAATATCGTATTTTTTATTAAGATACAATTAATCCTTGTAAAATAAAAATAATTTATCCGCAATGGGTGAAATCCAGTATTTGTCTACAAGAATTTGTATACATTCAAAATGTTGTTGTATAAATATAACTGGTACATGCAGGCAAAAAATTGGAGAGACATCTCCAGGCGAAATCTAGTACTGTCTGATTTGCATAGACTTTCACAGTACATTAATAAAGGTTTTCTGCTTAATGCTTTCTAATCTTAATATAGATGACGCTAGTGTAGAGTGAACATAAAAAAAAATGTGAAAATAAGTGTAGAAACCTACCATATATACAAGTTCCAAAAAGTTTGTCAGACGTGGTGGTCATAACGGCGGAATGGGGAATGTTGTTAAACGTGAAAGCGATCGCTCAACCCAACCAATGACAGGTCATAAGTCCTGTAAGCGCCTCGGCCACCACCTTCTGTTCCCAGAAAACAATTTGCATCTTCGTCTCTATTGAGATACAATTAATGCTTGTAAAATAAAAATAATTTATCTGCAATGGGTGAATTCCAGTATTTGTCTACAAGAATTTGTATACATTCAAAATGTTGTTAACTTAAGATGTTGAGGCCTTGTAATTTCAAAATTTTAAATAACTTATAATATCTTAACACTGATTTCTCTCACTTTTTACACTTTAAAAACAAAATACAGCTTTCCTAAAAAGTTTAAAAACAGTGTTAAAATTGTTTAAAAGTGCATCAACATTATCACAATTTAAGCATTTAATGACGATCTTTCAATTTAGATTCAATATATAAATTTTTTTTGAATTATGAAAATCTATATTTTCTTGAAGGCAGACCAGAAGCTGGCAGAAATACTAGTGGCAGCCCACTAAATATAAAAAAATAATAAAAATTGATTCGGCTGGTTGAAATGGCTTCCACTAGTGTTTAACGTCGACCGGTTTCGGCAGCTTGCTGTCAGCTTCTGGTTTGCCCAGCTCACTTATATATAATAATATAGAAATTTTGTATAATTATTTTTTTCATTATTTAATGTAGGTGATTTCGAGTTTTCAAGTCATAAAAATAAATATCTTATATTATATGATAAGTCCTTAAACTTTTCAAGTGTTATACATATTACAAATACGAGTTGAAATTTTCGTTCAATTCAAAGTTTTTTTTTTCTCAAGTTTCTCAAATATTCAAAAACTTCACTTAATATTTATTCCATGTAAAATAAAACTCAGATATAACCCTCAGCATCTTATAATCCTTCGTTAATTCTCAACTTAATCTCTCACGATTCCACCCTATTTCTTGTTGGTATTTTTTGTCTGATCCTTCTGAGAATATTTCTCGAGTTTGCTTATCTTTTCTATGCTTAACCAAAATCCGATTTTACGAATATTAATTTCTTTTCTAATATTTCGTATTTTTTTATTAATCCGTGAATTTTCAATAAAATATTAAATTAGAGTTTAAATATTTTTTGTCGTGTTATATTAAATTATATTATAATATATATGACGACCTTCGTGGCCGAGTTGTAAGTGCTTTGACTGTCACACCGAAGGTCCTGGTTGTGATTCCCGGTAAGTAAACCAACCGTAAGGAGAAAGAATGGACTGCCCCTCTTTTCTTTCCTGACATACTTCTTAAATCGCTTCCTCAACATTCATACATCTTGTCATGCACACGAATATTATATTACAACTGAAAAAGACAGAATTATAAAAATAAAAAATATTTTGATACGAAATTTCTTTATTATTATGTATTTAGTATGCTGCTACTTGTGTTTATGTTCGACTTTTCATTATTTTAAATGAATTTTTACCAAGAAATTTCAATTAAAAACATTAACTTTGTCAAAGACAGAATATATAAAAAAAAAAAAAAAAATTATGTTCTCATCCACGCCGAAATGTTGCCATGATCATTTTTTGAATTTTCGCTCATTCAAATGGAAAACATCAATGTATTCAAAATGCTTATTGCAGTTGTCACAAATTCGATACATTGCCACGCTCTGAGCGTAGTGAGTGCGATAAACAGGAAGATGGAAAACTTGGCTCGCGGTGTGTCTTGCACGAGACATAGGGGCATTGCGTGTCAATTTTCAGAGAAGCTCGGAGTTGTCAATTTTCTTCTTCTTCCTCTTAGTTTAGGTCGTATAACCTGTTTGTGACGGTGGGCTGTCATGGGATGATGATGTCCAGCCATCTCTCCATCTCTTCAGCGGCCTTCTTGGTAATCTCTTGCTACTTGGGTTTTCATTTTTAACAATTTTTGCAATTCTTGTATTCTCCATGCGGTCCACGTGGTCTCTTCAAAAGCGCCTTCTGTTTCTTCCCCATCTCACTATATCTTCAACATCACAGACAGACCTTATCGTTTCATTTCTGATCCGATCTCTGAGGGTTTTGCCTGCGATGGAGCGTAGGGTTCGTATTTCTGCCACTCTAATAAGGTTCTTATTACTATTGGTATATTGTAAATTTTAAAATGAATAATTTTATGAAGCAACATCATATCATTAAGATAACATCTACTTTTAAGGTACATTAATGTTTAAAATTTACATCCTTCATCTATTTCAAAGGTTTTACTTTCGATATATCCCGTCGATATCTGAAGTGGATGCATGAAGTATTTTTGTACTGTTATAATTCATAATGAAAACTGCTTTGGTTTAACTGCTAAGTATACCACCGAAGAAGTTTCCTTCCACTTTGGCCCGAGGAACTAAATGCATTTCATTAAAACTTAAAACCGAGCTGGTTTCGAACTCGTTTCACTATTTAATACTGTTTTTTATATACAATAGATAAAGGTTTTTATTTTGTCTACAACTGATTGGGTTTTGTCTTTGTTTTCCTTTTTTATTGAATCTCTTTGGTTAATCCATTTAACTGGTTTATTTATTATGTAACCTATCCCTTCTTCAGAATGTAATAGGTGATATAAGATTTAAGGATATGATCTTAGGAATGGAGAGGATTTTACCTATTTAAAAATTCTGAAATTATTATATTAACTCTTTGGTACAACGGCTATTACGTCTGGCAATACCCAACCGATTTCTTGCTGGGTATGCTGGACTACCAATCATTGGAAATTAGACGAACTATTCATTTGGCAGGTCATTTTTTAAAACTGATTCGTGGTCGAAATCAGAACTCTGTTATTTTGAATGACTCGACTTAAACCGTACTTATTAGAGTTTTCATTGTTAAAAAATAAATAATAAAATTATTCTTCTTACTTTATTGCCTTATTACTGAGGGTCGTGATGCAGTTCTCTATGTTCTCCGCAGCGCGCACCGACGAGTATAGTTCTCCCCTAGTCATCTCCTTAATCTGGTCACACCACCGCGCAACCTCTTCTTATTTTATACAATATTACATTTCGATATTAACCTTGCCCTGACTAACATGTTTTGTTATATTTCCACATTGGTTATTTCCAATAACACTAACTAACTAACTAACCATCACGCCGTTTCCCCGGTTCTATCCTGGCATAATTCTATCCTGTTTCAATTCTCGCGTCTCTTCTAAATTCACAGATCGTGACATGCACGCTCGTCGATTATTCCTACTTCGAACGTGGCTGCCTTTCAGTAATTGATTAATTTGGTCATGCCATGTCTTCCTTGGCCACACTACTTGTATATATCTTTCTATTTGCGGTAATGAATTTGAGTGCACCATTTATTTTGTTTCCAGCTCCAACCCTTCTTCCGATATCTTTCTCCATTCTTCCATCTCTTGTAAACTTGCTTCCCAGATAAACAAATTCGGTAACTTTCTCTGATTTCTCACCGTTCACACTTATGTCACAATCCGTCATATATTCTTTCTTTTCAAACACCATAACTTTAGACTTTGACGCGTTTATCACAAGGTCATACTTATTGCATACTTCGTACATTCTTGACACTAGGACACCAAATGACACTTTAAATTATATTGATAATCAAACTGATTATATGACTATTTGTTTTTTATTTTATAACGTTCTTTATTTATCATGTTCGCAGGAGGCGAAAATCCTGGCTCAACAACATGAGGGACTGAACGGGCTTTAAAAAATTTGAAGAGCTGTTTCGATCTGCCAGGGACAGAAAGCCTTCTCACAAGTTATATTCAACGTAGGAGGAACCTGACATGATGCTGAAAGAAGAAGAAGATTCATCGTGATTTTTATAATAACCTCAAAAGAACACTGGTGTTCTTGTACAGACCCTTAAGTATGAAAATGAAGCTTGGTTTTGACAAAATAAGAATGAATGTAGAATCAATGTGTTAAATATGATCTCTTAGACGAATGTGCGTTAAATATATATTTGATATGAGTCCGAAGCGAAAATAGAAGTGAATACAGAACGAATATAAGGGTCATGTAAGCATAGAAATACACACAATAGAAACACGTTAAAATGGTTTAGATACTTGAAAAGAATGAATAAAGAAAAATACGCTAAAGTGATAAATGAAGGAAGAAAATGAGGAAGTATGGCCAGCACATCGCCACTTCAGCCAGCCCATCCTCAGAGCCACCTCAGTCACCTTGGTTTATTGTCGAATAAATTCGTTTATAAATCTGTCCCTCAAGGTTATTCCAAGCATGGCTCTTTCCATGACGCGTTGGGCTACCTTGAATCTGTAGACTAGACCTTTTATCAGTGTCCGCGTCTCGGCTCCATACGTCAATACTGGCAACACACACTGGTTGAAGACTTTAGTCTTGAGGCATTGTGATATTTTAGAGGTGAGAACATGACATAATTTTCCAAAAGCCACCCAACCCAACTGAATTCTTCGGTCGGCTTCTTTTTCGAATTTGTTTCTACCTAATTGAATGATTTGGCCAAGATATGTGTATTCTTGTACCACTTCGAGCCGACCCATCGACAGTTACTGATTTCGGGATATGTTTATTATACATGACTTTCCACTTGTCCAAATTCATCCCGAGACCCACTCGTCTGGATTCAGTGTTCAGTTCATTAAGCATACCTTCGAGTTACCCCACAGATTCCGCCAGAATGACAATGTCGTCTGCAAAGCGAAGGTGGGAAATGCACTCGCCATTTATGTTAAGGCCACGTTCAAACCAGTCCAGAGCTTTAAATATATCTTCCAAAGCACAGGTGAACAGCTTCGGAGATATCATATCCCCTTGTCTGACTCTGCGTTGTAGTTCAATCGGTTTGGTCTTCTGGTTTTGGATTTGCACATGTGAGAAAAACATGGTACGATCAAATCAATTTAAAACGTCATGCATGCATGATACGATGTATAAATGTTGAGGGATCGAGAGAAATGTATCGGAAAAGAACAGTTTGATTCTTCATTATTTCTTCGCACCCCTTTAGGCAGACAACGGAACGGTGAGTTATTAATTTTATTATGTAAAATTTTACTTTTTGTATTATATTTGTATTTTGTCATTAAGCATTTGTGTCGTTATTTTTTTGTAAAATGAGGTATTTTGGAAAGTTCTAATATTTAAAAATTGTTGCATCGTATAACCTTAAACAGGTTTATATTTAAACATTTTTCATTGTTTACCAACAATTTTATGATACTGACTTTTGTTTCTATACGCCTCATTTGTTTAAAATTTCTAACCACAAAGTGAGTGCTTCATACGGAATTTTTATTTATTTATTTTCCGGGCAAAACAAATTCACACTGCCTAGTTATCGAAGTACAATCAGACATGGCGGGGGGTGGAGATTTTCTTGGGGGTGGCCTGAGGAGAGAGGAGCCGGGCGCCCGACTGCGCATGCGTCCCCCGGCATTCTTTAGTTAAGCTCTACCAGCCTCTGCATTCGGACGTTCCGTATTTAAAAATTAAAAAATCGCGGCAAATAACCTCGAATGCGAGTGGCTACGTACGTATCGAATGGCGCGAATGTTACGATAATTATTAAATAGTATTCTCTAATAGTTTATGGTGTGTGCATTTTCGAACAGGATTATTATCTTTGGATTTGTGTTCAAAACTTTTAACAAGTGAGTGAATTTGAATCTAAGTGTAAAAGTGATTAATTTAGTGTTGTCGAAGTAAGTAACTTAATTCATCATTCTTAAAAAATATATTTTTATTTGAAATCAACAAATTTAAAAAAAAATTAAAATAATCTTTATAAATGTATATTTTGTTAAAATCCACTCACTTTTGTGTGTCTTCGACCGGTTTCGGCAGCTCGCTGCCATCTACTGACATTTTCTAGCCCAGAAGATGCCAGCGAACTATCGAAACCGGTCAAAAGACACAAAAATCAGTGGATTTTAACTAAATAAACATTTTAAAAATATTTTTTTACAAACAAAATATTTCATCAATCATTCATTTATAAACAACATTTTTAATATTTATTATATAATATATACAGAGAATTCTACAATTTTAATACCACATCAAAAGTTATTAAATTTTCGTAAAATTAATAAAGTTATCCTTACGTATTGTTTGAAATCAAAAACAAAATAATTAAACAATTTTTTTTTTTAATACTTAAGTCGTGAAATTAACAACAAATAAAAAATTCATTAAATTTTCACGTTTTCCAAAAATATTCATATCATTTTATTGCAAAATATATAAATAAAAATACAACTATATAAATGATAATCTACTCCTATTAATATTATAATTTCGTTACGTCTATACATTTTTAAAAAATGAAGTCGCTAATACGGTGGAATTCTATAAAGATGATTTCTATGAATTAAATTACCGTTTTTCCACTTTTTATAGTAGAAAGTCGAGACTTTAAAGAAAAGTGAAAAAAATATGTCATGATCTACATTATGTGTTCTGTTTAAAAATGTATTTTACATTTTGAATTTTAATCCTTATAATACAAAGATATTAATTTTTTAAAGGTTAAAATACATTCTTGTTCACTGGATACATACAGAAAATATTTAGTTATTTGAATGTTTTATGAAAGCGTGATTGCTTTTACGATTTAATATTGATTTATTTATATTGTATAATATATCAAAATATATAAATTAAAGCGACCAATTTATTTTTTCCTTGCTAGGGCATTTCTTATATTATTTTACTATAATATAACTATAAGTAAGAGTTTGAGAATGCCCTCGTAATGCGAAACACATTTGTCCTCATTTTTTTCTATATTCTTATAAATATATAAATCAATGTAAAACCGAAAATACAAACACGATTTCATTATACATTTAGTATATGATTATATTATATTGTATTATTACATTATATAATATATTTATACAATAATTATATAATGGAGTTTTATCAAATTTAAACCACAACCATCAATCAATTATATTTATTTTTATTTTATTTATAACTAACTAACTAGCCATCATGCCGTCTCTCTGAAAGGGTAGGCAGAAATAATGGATTGCCATACTGTTCTAAGAGTGGACTGTCACACTTTAACCGATGCGGCACTCCATCCTTCTCTTTTATTTTTTTGCATATACTTTGTATTTACAACACTTACAAAAAATAAAATTACATATACATGTTTCGGACAGAGAGTTCTTCTTCAGTAAAGATACATGAAGAAAGACTGTATATACAAAGTACATAATAAAAGAAAAAGAGAAATAAACCATTATAACAACTCAAAGTATGGCGTATATAGAAGAAAGATTTTTATATTCAAAGCGTATATTTTTTAAAATTAGTATTGTTCAAATAAAGTTTTTTTTTTCTATGGTACAACATACTATGAAATATTTACTCCCTTTTTAGGCAAATTGAACTTCAAAATAGGTTTATTAATTAGAGCATATAAATATTACTAATTGTAGTGCTGTATCACATTTAATATGTACGTGTATTATGATAAACGACCCAAAAAAGTATTTAGTATACTCTAGGTCTTGCCCAGAAACTTGTATCAGAAATAATGATCGTTGACTAATATTTTATTTGCGTGTTATTTTATTACGTAAAAACGATGTTTTTAATCGATTTTTATACCTACTGAAACAGAATAGAACTAGGATATTAAATAATTATTATATTTTAAAACATTATCTTACTTTGTACATTTACTTATTATTTATTTTGTAATTTTAGATAAACTTACGGCGTTAACAATGTGGAATTCCATAATGACGAATTTTTATCACTTTTTTTTCACTTTTGAGCTTACTTTTCTCGACGTGTTTCCTTTCCGACCTTCATCATCAGAAAAACGATATTAACTCGATGATGAAGGTTTAAGCCTTCGAGAAAAATAAACTCAACAGTTAAAAACAGTGTTTTAACCCTTAACGTACCGTGTTCAAAACAAAACGCTCGCTCCCATGTGGTCAATTCAGTTCACCGCTAACTTTATCTAAATATCAAGCATATGACTCGATGAATCAAAATTTAATTTATGTCATCTTGTAGGGAATTTCATTAGGAATAGATCGATATCTATAACATACATGGATTATTTGAAAAACATATCATTATTTATTTTTTCTGGAACCATGCGATTTCTGATATAGAATGCGAGACAGCACATGAACAACTGACACCAAGTATGAACTTGTCTCGCCCCGCCGCGCCGTGGCGCTATAATTTTACGTATGATAAAGGCACCTAGGCAAAATGTATACTACGTTCAAGACAACGAGTACGTATTAATATTTGTCCCTTTTGGTAAAGTGTTAATATTTTCACAGTTCTGATATTATTAAGTTGCGTGCTGCGTTTCCGTCCACAGTCGGTATTATTACGTACCTATGAGAAAAGGCCAAACATATAATTTATAATACGTTCAAAACAGCGAGTAAGTATTTGTCACTTTTGATAAAGTTGTAAATATTAGCAAAACAAATTCTACCTTAACACGAATGAAGGTGAGGGCAGTCTTAAAAATATTTTTTTTGGGATGAAGGAAGTAATTTTTTGCTTTTTTTTTTATTACGAAATATTGAGAACACTTCAATGGAGGATTACAATTTTTTTTTTTTTAATATTAGGGTCCATAGGTTTTAAGAAAATCAACTTTAAATTGGCAGTGGAAACTCAATTGACCACATGGCAACGCGACGGTTAATTCATAAAAAAATATTTTGTTTTTGACGGAATCGATTCCATTACATGTTTTGTTGTTGATGATGATTGATATAAATCTAAGAACATTTTAATACAGAAATAGTTAAAATTCAGCCTATGACAAGTTAAGACGATATTTAAGTTAAGAATTTTTAGATCATTAAAGAAGGAAGGATTAATATATAAATGTCGGGCAATTATTATATGATACAAAAATCTTCATGTATAAAACTTTAATACTCGTAGATATAATAATTAAATAAAACGATGTTTTTTAACTACTTCCACTTTTGTCTTTATTTCGATAGCGACCGGTTTTGCCAGGTTTGCTGGCATCGACAGACTATGGCCAAAGAGCCTGACGAAACCGGTGGCTCTCGAAATAATGACAATAGTGGAAGTAGTTTAAAATCCTCGTTTTATTTAATTATAATTTAAAATTAGCTTCCATAAAGAGATTTGAGTAAAATCATTTGATTATAATAGATATTTTTATGATTGCTTAGTAATATATAATATATTTTTTTTAATTGACGCTGAAATGTCGTAAGTAAAACATGTCACTTCCTGGACTATTGCTCCATCATTGTATATTACTTTAAAGAACCAGTAAGA
Organism: Lepidostoma basale; assembly: GCA_022606425.2. Classification (NCBI taxonomy): domain Eukaryota; kingdom Metazoa; phylum Arthropoda; class Insecta; order Trichoptera; family Lepidostomatidae; genus Lepidostoma; species Lepidostoma basale. The sequence goes on from JAHDVF020001195.1 coordinate 88,940, forward strand.
TAGTATATGAAAGGCATCTATTGAGATCAGGTAAAATTAATAAGGTGTTTCGGAAAGTTCGGTCCATTTTACAACACAGGGCTCAAGCTTGCAAATCCAAGCAAATCCTGAAGACTGCCTTCGCCTCCAGTCGGACATCAATAATATTGTTAACAGGAGTCACAGTAATCAAATGCAATTCAATGTCTCTAAATGCGTTATGCTATCATTTACTAGAGCATTGAGAACTGTATATCATAGATACACAATGAACAACCAGCAAATGGCACATGTATCTACGATAAAGGATCTCGGAATCATCTATGAGAGTAGGCTGACTTTTCGTGCACATATAGAGAGGATTTGTGACATTGCACTGAGGATGTTGGGGTTCATCGTCCGGACCGGAAGAGTTTTCAGGGATCCCAATGTGCTCAGAGTCCTATACAACGCATTGGTTCGGAGCAGGCTCGAAGGTGGTTCTGTGATATGGAGTCCTCACGAGGCGAGATATTCCGTTATGCTGGAGAGGGTTCAGAAAAAATGTCTGAGGTATCTCTACATAAGGGAGTATGATAGTTATCCGTGGCTCTATCCCACGGCATTTATTCTGGGAATGCTAGGAACCAATTCTTTACAGCTTCGAAGAGATGGACATCTAATAACCCATTTCTTCAGATTAATTAGGGGATACTTCGAGAACTCGGCCGTACTGGAGGATGTCGGTCTTTTTGTCCCCGATAGATATCTCCGACAGCGACAGCACAGATTGTTTTACCTACCGGCCGCCAGAACCAATCTGCCTCTGGTGACACTGATGGGAAGAGCAATTAGTCTGCTGAACGCGGTCTCCTCGGAGATCGACGTCTTTCATGTTAGTGAAAATACGTTCAGGGGGCAAATACTATTGACTTTAGAAAGTATCTTGTCTTCCTACTGTCGAACCATCTCTAATGCGTTCCTGGTACTTTGTTGTATTTTTATAATATTTTACCTGTACTTAATAGATGCCTTAAACATTTTCTTGTTTGTAATGTCTATTGAAATAATAAACTGATTTGATTTGATTTGATTTGAAGCTTCAAGCTTCAAGGCTTCAAGCTTTCAAATCTGGTAGCCTTTTTTTAAATAACCCAGAGCAGCTGTCAATTAAGTATAGTTCGCAAATGTTCTTTTTTCAGCGAGCTTTAAGCTTGGTGGTTTGATTTAATAATTACCAAGTAAAAAATGGAAAAACGCTGTTTTTTTATTGCATGGAATTTCTAAATAAGTTTATGGAGAAGTGCGGTACAAATCTGACTCCTTTTTTTAATAATGTATTTTTTTACTTTAACTTACTAACTAACCATCACGCCGTTTCCCCGGAGGGTTAGGCGCAAAGGATGGACTGTCATACCTTTCTATCCTGACATACTTTCTAGCTTCCTCTAAATTCATACATCGTCACATGTATTCTTGTCGATTTTTCCGACTTCAAATGTGGCCGCCTTTTCAATATTTGATTAATTTTGATTAATTTTGTAATCATGGTTTCCTTGGTCTTCCACGGCTTCTCTATTCACTCACACTGCTTGTATACAGCATTTTAACCATTCTTCTCTCGTCTATTCGTTCCATATGTCCAAACCATCTCAGGGATCATTTTTTTAATTTTACGTATGATGCAATCATCTGCTTTACATGAATCAATATATTTTCTTTTATCTAGTTCATTGAAACCGTTAATAAAGTATTTCTTCTATATTCCCTATTCCACTGTGTTGTAGTTTCACATTAAAATAACTTTTTCAAAACGCTGTTTTTTCACCAATACTTTATTTCACTATTTACAAATATGTTTTGATTCACACTCATCCTTCTTCAGTCTAAAGATTTGATTTTAAAATTTTAATGGTCTATATTCTATTATATATAGAAGTGAAATAAAGTGTTTTTTTTTATTTATTTAAAAATAAACAATACTTCATTACCTTACTTAGAAAGAGTTTTCTAATAATAAAATAATAATTTTGAAAACTTTTTATTTAACCACGGTATAATGACATAAGTTGTTATACTGCCCTGATGAAGCTTGGGTCCAAGCGAAACTAGTTAGCATCAATTATAATAACCATACAGTGGGTTAATACAAGTTTTAATTTTATTTTATATTTTTAAATGTCTTAATTACAAAGTGAGTGCTTCATATCAAAATTTAAATAGCTTCCTTTGAGGCAAAACGATAACGACATATTTCTTTGAAATAATTAATAGTTAGCGAAAACTGAAGACCGACAAGGGAGGAAGCAGTTTATCAAATGGATAACTCTGATATTTTAATATTACTTCTGAAACTTATATTCCTCGTCGTCTTTGAAAAAACGATTAATCTGAGCAATTATTGGGGTTACTACCTTCACTTATCAAGATTTATTATTTGTTTTCGACTAAGTGAAGATCATCAATTTCTATATTGCAAAAATGTGGGTTCCTGGCCTCCACTGAATCCTGGAATTAATCTGTCCACGTGATCAATGGTTGGTAAAAAATAGTAGAGGATTGGACCATTTGTTAAAGGCCTACATCAGTGTCCAATTTATTATGCCTCCTTAAGATTTACACACGCGAAGTGTAAACAGATTAAATGTTTTTATTGTTTTTTGGACAATGATGTAAATCTCCATATTAAATAATTAATATGAATGAAAACGTGTGTTTTCTAGAGTTTTAATTGTAATATATGAAATTGATTATCAAATTTCTCACGATTATCACATTTGACTACTTTTCTCACGATTATTACCTTAGAAAAATGAAACATGTCATCCCCATAAATATAAATAAACTTTTAGAAAACAGACGTTTTCATTCATACTAATTTTGTTACCTGTCATATATCCTAGCCGATAATATAAAAAAGAACTAGAATATGAATTAACTAACTAAGAAATTTATCTATTTTTCCTGGATGCAAAGTCAGAGAGAAAGTGCCGCTCGATTTGGCTCATGCTGTCATGATGTTAAGTGCGATTTAACAAAAATATAAATATAATAATAATAATAACAGTGTTACGGTCGATTGTTCTTGCTTACCCCTTCGGGGAGACGACGTGGTGGTTAATTAGTTAGTTTTTATTTCTTTGACCCCATTCTGCAAACGATTTTACACTAATTACAAACTAAATCGATTTTCTTACGTTGAAGATTTCTAGAACTAAAAACATTTCTTTCAAATCGCCTAATAACTTAACCTATGGCGGTACTTTTGAACTAATTGCCTGCGAGATGGCAGTTTTTTTATTCTCTGCCTGTTAACTTATCCCTTAAGCCCGTATTTACCTGGTCCAACCTGTCATCATCAATAGCCCTTATTTAAGTAAGATCCCACTTTCTGTGTTTTTCTTAGCTCCTGATCAGATGTCCCTTAAAAGTTAACAGGGTTTAACAACGATAACAAGTAACTCAAAGGTTCAGGAAATCAAACAGATTACTCCGAGCTATACGGAATAATCTTGCAAGTTAAAAAGATTTCCAAGAACTGAAGAATTAATACACACATAAACAAAAAGTGCTTTGGAATGAGAAAAAAAGTCTTGAACTAAAAATTAAATAGATGCTAAAATTAGGTAGCCTAATATAATAAAAACAACAATAAAACAATATTTAATTTCACGTTTTTTATTTATCTTTTTTTATATAATACTTTGTATATATATATACAACACTTACATTTAAAAAAAAAATTACAAAGACATGTTTCGGGCAACCATTCCTTCTTCAATTATACATATTATAAAGATACACATTTAAAATCTTATCAAATCAAATCAAATCAAATCAGTTTTTTTTTCTCAAAAGACATTACAAACATTTTTTATAGTTTAAGGCATCTATTGAGAACAGGTTGAACATAATAAATATATAATACCAGGAACGCATTAGAGATGGTTCGACATTAGGAATACAAGATACTCTCCAAAGTCAAGAGTATTTGTCTTCTGAACGTACTTTCTCGAATATGAAAGACATCGATCTCCGAAGCGATTATTATAAAATTGTTTGCATGATCTGACAGATGTTATAAAGATTTATTTTGGAACGTTTGTTATCACTGAAATGTATCATTAAAGAAGGACTGGTTGTCCGAAACATGTCTATGTAATTTTAATTTTTCAATGTTAGTGTTGTATATACGAAGTATATAAAAAAGAAAAAGAGAAATAAAGGATCAAAACAACACAAGTTATGGCGTATATAGAAGAAGTTTTCATATCTGTTAAATACTTTATAGGGAATCACATCATTGTTAAATAAACTATTAACAATGAAAAAATTTCTAATAAAATGGGTCATCCTATTAAATTTAATGATTTTGGTGTGATCGAATAATTAAAGTAATACTTTATGTACTTAATATTAAACATAATTTTTTTTATGTTTGATTACGTCATATCTTATTGAAGTGCTTGGATTTACGTATATACAAGTATACTTCTATATTATTAATATTTTGTTATTTTTATTATTATTTTATTGAATCGCTATTTAACATGATATATGACAGCATGAGCCAAATCGATATAAATGGTATTATAGCTATCATAGTGATTCTCGTGACATGTGATAGGTAGCTTACCTATCGCCATTTAATTGTCAGGTGAATTTTACACCAGACCAAAGACAGTGTGACAACCACACTGCCCTCGCCGAGAATCGAACCCGGAACCTTCGGGGTGGCAGTCAATGCACTTACCACTCGGCCACGAAGGTCGTCGATATATGTATCTTATTTCTTCGAATATAATTTATCTCATCTTTCATTTTTTTAAACTAATTAATTAAAGTAACTATCACGCCGTCTCCCCGAAGTGGTTATCAGAAATAATGTACTGCCACACTGTTATTTTCTGACATACGTATTTCGATTCGTCAACATTCATACATTTTGCAAGCACGCACGTCGACTTCTCCTCCTCACGTGTTATTTTAAACTAACTAACTAACTAACTAACCATGACGCCGTCTCCCCGAAGGGGTAGGCAGAAAGAATAGACTGCCACACTTTTATTTCCTGACATATTTCCCTCGCTTCCTCAACATTCATACATCGTGTCATGCACGCGCGTCGATTTCTCTGACTCCTCACATGGCCAACATTCAATATTTGATTTATTTGATCGTGCCACGTTTTCCTCGGTCTTTCTCTATTTCTGGATCCATTTACATCATAAACATATAATTTTTTTACCATTCTTTCTTCATTCATTCTTTCAATATGTCCAAACCATCTTAATGATCCTTTCATTATTTTGTTCATGACACCATCATTCGCACCGCATTCACTTCTTATATTTTCATTCGGCACTCTATCATACACAGAGTATCCACACATTATTCTAAGAGATCTCATTTCAACTGCATTTATTATACTTTCATCCTTCTTTTGCCTGTTCCATGCTTCGCTTCCATACATACATTTATTTTTTTTAATTATTTTAAAGTCTCGAAAAAAGCTAATGACTTATTTCCTTAAAGTAACATTCGTGAATGAAGCCATATTCTTACAATAAAGTCTTTATACCTAATACCATATCCTTATAACTCATTATTGAGTATAAATTCCATCCATTACCAAAGAAAACCGAATATAAATTTTCCTGGAATCGTTCATTAGATTTACAACAGAAATGACTAATTGAATTGAATTTTTTATTGATACAATGAATTTGGAAAAAGATTCGTTAGAATCGAGCTACGCAGTTCTGTCGTTAACTCTCGTCCCTTAATTCAATCATACCTTTATTTCTTTTCAAACTTTGTTCTGCACGCGGAGGTAAGATTTTATAGAATTTTCATATAAAGCATTCACTTTGTGATAAGACATTTTAAAAAATATATATATTTATATTTAAAATAAAATAAAAATAATGAGATCTCTAAGACGAATGTGTGGATATTCTGTTTATGATAGAGTGTCGAATGAAAATATAAGAAGTGAATGCGGTGCGAATGATGGTGTCATGAACAAAATAATGAAAGGATCATTAAGATGGTTTGGACATATGGAAAGAATGAATGAAGAAAGAATGGTAAAAAAATTATATGTTAATGATGTTAATGGTACCAGAAATAGAGGAAGACCGAGGAAAACGTGGCACGATCAAATATTGAATGTCGGCCATGTGAGAACGTTGGAACCAAAAACGCACTGTGTTTTCTTTTGCGGCACCGTCGCCATACACATCATTAATCCTTCGAGCCGTTTCTGCAGCACTGGTGCCACGGTGGAACTCGTACTCGTAAATAACGCGATACTTCAAGTTTTCCATTTTGTAAACTGAGTGACGCAAAGAAAAAAAACAATTGAGGAAAAAACAAATGAATTATAATTTTCAAAACACAAATACTTGAGTAAATAGCTGTATAAATTTGAATTTGGAATTCCTAACCAAAGAGAAGATATTTGAGATCAAAGTTGCCAGTACGGCAAAATGCCAATTTCATATGTAAGGACCTAATATATATTAAAATCCAACACCATAATTCACATGTCAGTTTCAATGCGCCATCTATGAAGATTTGATTATAAATGTTAATCTCTAAGATTACTCTTTTACGTGGAAGTCTGTATAATCTACATACTAACGCCATCTATGAAGATTTGTGTTTATTAAGCATAAAGCAGAACATCTTTTTAACACAATATGAAAGGCTACCGCCATTAGCGCATTGTTAGAAGCCGCCTGGAGATGTCACTCCTATCTATATGCCAAACTTGGACCAGTTAATAAACTGGTCCGAGTTTTTATTGTTTGTAAATGGTACAAAAATGGTTTGATATAATATTACAAATAATTTATTTTTAATTCGTTTCTCTTATGAAAGAAGTTCCTTGTGCTAAAGAGAGGAGTACCTGGAGGAATTTTTCCTAATTACGAAGCCCTGAAAATCGTGAAATTATATAACCGCATTGTGGTGAAAAACAATGTGCAGTATTTTTTTTTTTTTTTGTTTTATATAATAATAATAAAATATATATTTATAAATATGTAGACTTATTGACGACCTGATTAAGCTATGGTGTTGGAGGTCTATTTTGGTCATTCAAACGGCTTCATTTTTTTACATAAATATTTTTCCTCGAATCAATCAACCACTTTATTCTGAAGTTTATTCCAGATTTCTTGTGCTTTTATCCATCCCCCAACAAGCCTCGATACAAAGAGAAACATTCAAAAGGCTGCAAAAAATACAAATTAGGAGGTCTTTTTACATTTAGCCTAATTAGTAGGGAAATTATCCTGAAGACTTAGCAGGATTTCGTTTTTAATTCTATTACTTTTTCACTCAAAGAGGGGTAGCTACCCTGTGCTTCTGCTTATAAAACCTATTAGACGTAATTTTGTTTTAATTTTTACTTACTTTCGTAATTTTAATATCATTTTTAAATATAAAGTCCAGCATGGTTCTATTTAAAAAACATTTATATTATTTTTAACTATTATATCTAAGAAAAAAATACCAAATGTCGCCATTTTACTTTATATTTCATCATTTTTCATGACAATTAAATGGCGATAGATAAGCTACCTATCACATGTCAGAGAATCAATATAATAGTCAAAAATAAATTAAATAGTCTATTGTTTTGGCCGAAACACTATGATACTTCAACATTATTGCTGTTTAAAATTAAAACACAGTTATAATATCACAATTTCTTTTTATTCACTGAGACTGTCGCGACAGCTGTTTCGCCAACCGGTGTTGATAAAAATAATTTGTTACTGTTAAAATTTGCAACACTATTATAATATCACATAATAATTAAATAAAACGATGTTTTTTTAACTACTTCCACTTTTGTCTTTATTTAGACAGCGACCGGTTTCGCCAGGCTCGCTGGCATCGACAGACTGGTGAAATCCGCCAACGAGTCTGGCGAAACCGGTCGCTGTCTAAATAAAGACAAAAGTGGAAGTAGTTAAAAAACATCGTTTTATTCAATTATTATTTAAAATGAACTTCCATCAAGAGATTTCAGTAAAATCATTTGATTATCATAATATCACATATTTTTAATATACGTTTTTTGAGAAGAATGAGTTGTTTGTAAATACCTGATGATGCAAACATCGGTTTGCGAAACAGCTCTCGCAACATTCTCTAAAAGTGCATAATAAAAAAATGACATTATAACAGTTAATTATGTTGCAGTATCATGTGCTTTGACCAAGACAATGGACTAAAACAAATTGTATACAGTATACTGTTAATAAGTTCAGACGACCTGTTGTACAAAAAAAAATTTTACTAATTTTAAAATAATCTTGTTTTACTCTTTACTATTTTACTATATAAATTGTTTCATTTGTTTAGACATCGCGTTGTTCTATTAGTTTTTCTTTTAACTGTAGATATACATTATCTTTACGCATTTTTACTATTATTATACGTCTAAATAATGTTCAGACAAGCAAGACCCTTTAGTATGGAGTTAATGCTTGGTATAACATTTCCCCTTTAAGCCGATCTTCTAGCTACAAACCCATTACAGGCTTCTAACTTCCCCTGTCCATTTCACTAACAGTCTTAATTATTTGAAACAACTAGAATTAGCTAAGTAAATACAATCGAAAAGAGAACACTTGATATTCAAGTGTTTCGTAATTTTTATCTAAAATTTATCAATGAACGTAAAAATGGTCGTTCACAATGAAGTTCAAACCCTTGTGTATGGAAGGGAATCATTGAACTGGTAGTATTTAAAATTCGGACGAGTTTTTATATTATTTAAATTATCAAAAATGTATCAATGAAATCAATAATGTTCTTTCACAATGTAGTTCTTATTCGATATTGGAATAATGGAAATGGCAGAAGAAGGATGAGAGCCGAAGATACCTTAGACGTATGCATGGTAAAACGATGTCGACAGAACTTAAAATGTTGATATCAGGCATGTAGACCGAAAGAAAATATTATTAACAACATAATATAATCAAAGGATCATTGTGTTGGTTTGAAAACAAAAAAAGCATAATTGAATTAAGTAAACGATGTGAGTGGAGTACGGAGTCAAGGAAGACCGAAAAAACAAGACATGACATAATTACAATCATCAAAATTTAAATGTTGGCCATGCTAGAAGTCGAATGAATGGACGTGTGTGCATGACTCGCTGTATAAATGTAAAGCAAGCTAGAGAGGTATATCAGTATATTGTAGTGTTGCAGTCTAGAAGGAATTGGAAAAAAGTAAACTGAACAGAGCTAGAAATAGAGAAAGGCCTAGGAAAACTTGATACGATCAAATCAGTCAAATATTAAATGTCGGTCACATAAAAAGTCTAAGAAATCGACGTGCGTGCATGACACGATGTATGAATGTAAGGGAAGCGAGAGATGTATGTCAGGACAAAACAGTGTGGCGGTCCATTCTTTCTGCCAACCACTTCGGGGAAACGGCGTTATGGTTAGTTAGTTTTATCATTGCGTTGGTTTGAACACATAGAACCCATAGATTAATTAAGTATAAGTTAAAGATGTCAGTGGAGTACAGAGACGAGGAAGACCGAAGAAACATGGCATGACCGAGTGAATCGACGTGTGTACATGACTCGCTATATGAATGTGAAGCAAGGTAGAGAGTTATGTCAGGATATTGTAGGTTTGCAGTCCGCAAGGAAGCGGAGAAAATATTCTGAACAAAATTATGAAAGGATCGTTGCATTGCTTTGGACACATAGAAAGTGTATATAAAAACGAACTGAATGGAATTCGTAGTCTCATATTAGAGTTTTGAATTTGACAACGAATCAGTTTGAAAAATATGAACAATCAAATGGACAATAGTTAAATAAAACGATATTTTTTAACTACTTCCGCTTGAGTCTGTTTTTCTTAGTTAAGAACATCGTTTTTTATTATTATTTAAAATGAACTTTCAGTACTTCAAGAGATTTCAGTAAAATCATTTGAATAACCCAAATAGATAGTTCGTCTATTTTTTTATGTATGGTACCCAGCAAGAAATCAGTTGGACAATCTTTATAAATGTAACAGTTTAAAATTTCTATTTCATGAATTATTAATATTTTTAAAGTTAAGTACTCCCAAGTAGAAATAAGTTATTCCATAAAAAAGCTAATGGACGCCTTAAAACTTATTTCGTGTCCGTTCGCCTTAGTGTCGGTTTTGTGAGAGATTTCTATCTGTATCAAATTATTTAAAATATTCCGGTTCTAAACATAAATTTATGTATACTAACCTGATGGTATCTCTGTCACTTACCTCTCTGGATTGTTATGGAGCTTAGTCATGCTAGAAAGGTTAAATCAACAAAATTAGCATAATAAACTAAGACACTTCGACTTCACGTTGAATTTACTTATTTTCATTGATCGTTATATAAACAATTTCTAATATTTGTTTGTATTTTCATAAAATTTGAATAATATTAAAAATAAACACATGTTTTTCATTAAATTAATTAACTAACTAACCATCACGCCGTCTTCCCGAAGGGTTAGGCAGAAAGAATGGACTGCCACAAGTTAACAGATGGGGCACTCCATCTTTTTTTTTTCGCCCCCGCTGTATACGTGTGTGGTGGGATGCGAACCTCATCGCCACCAATAGGCATCTCCCGCGCACACTTCGATCGTCCACAATGATATAAAATAATATTTTTTAAAAAATAAAAATAATATAACAAATAATGTTCTATAATTAATACGAATGAAAACGTCAGAAGTTTAATTATATTTTATGGGAATGACATGTTTCGCCCTTCTTAGGCATTATCAAACATTTGAAGGGCAGTGGCAGGACGGCCTTCGTGACAGAGTGGTAAAAGCTCTGACTTCCATACCGAAGGTCCCGGGTTCGATTCCCGGCGATGGCAGTGAGATTGTCACACTGTCTTTGGTCTGGCGTGAAAACGTGGCACGATCAAATAAATCAAATATTGAATTGAGAAATCGACGCGCGTGCAAGACACGATGTATGAATGTTGCGGAAGCGAGAAAAAAATGTCAGGAAAGAAAGGTGTGGCAGTCCATTCTTTCTGCCTACCCCTTCGGGGAGACGGCGTGATGGTTGGTTAGTTAGTTAGTTACAAAATGGGCGATAGATTGGCTATATATCATTACATGTCACGAGAATCAATATAATAGCTAAAAAATAAATTGTATACAGTAATGGGGTTCAAACGACCTATTGTATACATAAAAAATAATAATAATAATAATTAAACTTCTAGAAAACTGGCGTTTTCATTCGTATTATTTATTTAATATGGAGTTTTACATAATTTTTAATGAATTAATAAATATTCAATCAATTCTATTCTCTTATTATTTTTGTATGATATAAGATTATTAAGGATTGTGAAACTCAAATGAAATCTCTAAACGCCACCCATTTTTTTTATTCCTCATTACCAAGATCTCTGTTTTACGATCCATAAAACGCGAAATTAACCTTATAAAAGTAATTCCCTTTTATTTCCACCACGAATTTTCATTACAATCTTAAGGGTCTTTGGTATAAACACTTAACGTAATCCTTCTCGGAACTTTCGGGCTGAGTATACCCGGCCTATGTGAGATAATAATATTAGGTCTTCCTACAAATTTTCTTCCTTCGTGATTAGTCTTCCTTGTATCCTTGTACAAAAACCCTTCCCTGTATCCTGGCTGAAGGAAACGTTTCTCTGTTTAATTACTAGCTCACCCTTTCAACGCCAAGATTATTTCAACAAAATATATTATATTATAGTTAGTTTTTTTTTTTTTTTTTTTAATTTTTTTTTTTAAAACCCAATTGGGTTATATGGTTACATTTTTAGATCTTACTATTAATTATGTACTGTTTCAGATATTTTTTATATTGAGTTGTAGTGAGATTCCTTGTGTTTTTGGTAGTTCATTGTAAAGTTTCAGTCCATTGTTCAATATCCTTGATTGTCCTGTCTTAGTTCGTGCAATCGGTAAGTGATATCTGTCACAATTCCTGGTCCAGTGTTTGTGTATGTCTGAATTTTTAGTTAATTTGTAGTTGCTGTCTGTTGTCTTTTCCATGGTCACTCTGTGTACAATTTTTAAGGTCTCAAGTTAGTTAGTTAGTATAATTAAAAACGAATGTTTAGATTTTATATTATTCGAACTTTATGAAAATACATACAGATATTAGAAATTGTTAAAACTAACTAACTAACCATCACGCCGTCTCCCAGAAAGGGGTAGGCAGAACGAATGGACTGCCACACTTTTCTTTCCTGACATATTTCTCTCGCTTCCTCAACATTCATACATCGTGTCATGCACGCGCGTCGATTTCTCTGACTCCTCACATGGCCGACATTCAATATTTGATTTATTTGATCGTGCCACGTTTTCCTCGGTCTTCCTCTATTTCTGGTTCCATTTACATCTTTAACATATAATTTTTTTACCATTCTTTCTTCATTCATTCTTTCCATATGTCCAAACCATCTTAATGATCCTTTCATTATTTTGTTCATGACACCATCATTCGCACCGCTTTCACTTCTTATATTTTCATTCGACACTCTATCATACACAGAGTATCCACACATTCGTCTAAGAGATCTCATTTCTACTGCATTTATTCTACTTTATGAAAATACATTCAAATATTATAAATATTAAATATTATATATTATTCAAACTTTATGAAAATACATATAAATATTAGAAATTGTTTTTTATAACAATATAAACGATATAAACGTTCGGACATATGGAACGCATGGATGGAGAAAGAATGGTTAAGAAAGCATACTTTAATGCTGTAAATGGGGTACGAAGTCGAGGCAGGCATGACCAAATTAATCAAATTTTAAAGGTTGGTCATGTTAGAAGTCGGAGGAATCGACGTGCTGGTATGACTCGTTGTATGAATTTGGAGGAAGCTAGAGAGGCTTGCCAGGATAGAGTAGTGTGGCGGTCCATTCTCTCTGCCTACCCCTGCGGGGAAACGGCGTGATGGTTTGTTTGTTTGTTTGTGTGTTTGTTTATATTATATTAGAAATTTTTCACCCTGCACAAATAATATTTAATAGTTCTTGTAACGATCCCTATATATTCAAGTGATACATGGAACTAGCAAAAGAAGGATGAACGTTATGGTGGTCCTTATATGGGTCAAAACATTTTTTTATAATTTTTGACTGAACATCCTCTCATTTAATTGTGTATCCTTAAATACTATTTCGTTATTTATTGGTATCAATTTTTTTTTAATAATATTTAAGATTCACTACTAATGTTTGAATTTGAATATTAAAAAATGAAAACACTGCATTGATTACTAACTTGTATTTATTTACAAAATTAATGTTCAGATTACCAACTGGAATACCGTTTTAACATTAAAATAATTTATATTCAGGATACAAGTGTTATTTTTGTTTATCCGGATATTTCTTTCTTTACTATTTTACCTATCCAAAAAAGCAAGAATGGCAGTGCACAATGGTGTTCTTATGTATAGAAGCGAAGCATGGAACTGGCAAAAGAAGGATGAAAGTAGAATAAATGCAGAAGAAATGAGATCTCTTAGACAAATGTATAAGAAGTGAATGCGTTGCGAATGATGGTGTTATGAACAAAATAATGAAAGGATCATTAAGATGGTTTGGACAGATGGAAAGAATGAATGAAGAAAGAATGGAAAAAAAATCATATTTTAACGATGTAATGAAACCAGGAATAGAGGAAGACCGAGGAAAACGTGGCACGATCAAATAAATCAAAAATTAAATGTCGGCCACGTGAATCGACACGCGTGCATGAAACGGTGTGTGAATGTTGAGGAAACGAGAGAAATATTTCGGGAAAAAACAGAATGGCAATCCATTATTTCTGCCTACCCCTTCGTGGAGACGGCGCGATGAATAGTGAGTAAGTTACTTAGTTATGTCAAAAAAATCTGTGAGAGGGTTGATGATTCTAAAAATGTAATATTCTTGTTTTCGTAATGAATAATAATTAGACTATTCAAAGGCAAAAAACGTGAATTTAATCTGACTAAAAACAGAGGAATGATATTTTTATTGCATAATAAAAATATTTTAATTGCTTAATAACACCCTATTATATCCATTATCTAGATCTGGAAAAAAATGTTAATTAACCATGGAGTCATTATCAATGCTTCTACACAGGGGAACACCTTGAAAAATAGCTCAATTTCACATACACAGTTAATTATAAAACTCTATTACGAATATTAACTTTTTTGTATTAATGAAAACGTCTATTATAATAATTTTTAATATCAATATATAAAACTATGGCGCTCATACATTAAATTAAAACGATATAATCATGGAAATCAAATACATCATGAAACTGGCAGAAGAAGGATGAGAGCAACAGAATAAATGCGATAGAGATGAGATCCTTAAGACGTATGTGTGTTAAAACGATTTACGATAGATTTTCAAATGCTGATATAAGAAAGGAAAAGAACGAAAGAAAGTATTACAAACAAAATTATGAAAGGATCTCTTTGATTCGGACATGTGGAGCGCATGGACGGAGAAAGAATGGTTAAGAAAGTATACGTTAATTATGTAAAAATCCTGAAGACTGTCTTCGCCTCCAGTCGGACATCAATAATATTGTTAACTGGAGTCACAGTAATCAAATGCAATTCAATGTCTCCAAATGCGTTATGCTATCATTTACTAGAGCATTGAGAACTGTATATCATAGATACACAATGAACAACCAGTAACTGGCACATGTATCTACGATGAAGGATCTCGGAATCATCTATGAGAGTAGGCTGACTTTTCGTGCACATATCGAGAGGATTTGTGGCATTGCACTGAGGATGTTGGGGTTCATCGTCCGGACCGGAAGAGTTTTTAGGGATCCCAATGTGCTCAGAGTCCTATACAACGCATTGGTTCGGAGCAGGCTCGAAAGTGGTTCTGTGATATGGAGTCCTCACGAGGCGAGATATTCCGTTATGCTGGAGAGGGTTCAGAAAATTTCTGAGGTATCTCTACATGAGGGAGTATGGTAGCTATCCGTGGCTTTATCCCACGGCATTTCTTCTGGGAATGCTCGGAACCAATTCTTTACAGCTTCGAAGAGATGGACATCTAATAACCCATTTCTTCAGATTAATTAGAGGATACTTCGAGAACTCGGCCGTACTGGAGGATGTTGGTCTTTTTGTCCTCGATAGATATCTCCGACAGCGACAGCACAGATTGTTTTACCTACCGGCCGCCAGAACCAATCTGCCCCTGGTGACACCGGTGGGAAGAGCAATTAGTCTGCTGAACGCGGTCTCCTCGGAGATCGACGTCTTTCATGTTAGTGAAAGTACGTTCAGGGGGCAAATACTATTGACTTTAGAAAGTATCTTGTCTTGTCGAACCATCTCTAATGCGTTCCTGGTACTTTGTTGTATTTTTATGATATTTTACCTGTACTTAATAGATGCCTTAAACATTTTCCTGTTTGTAATGTCTTTTGAGTTAATAAACTGATTTGATTTGATTGATTTGATTTGATAAATGGAGTACGGAGTCGAGTCAGATCGCGGAAAACATGGCATGACCAAATTAATCATATTTTAAAGGTTGGTCATGTTAGAAGTCGGAAGAATCGACGTATATGACTCGCTGTATGAATGTGGAGGAAACTAGAGAGGTGTGCCAGGATAGAGAAGTGTGGCGGTCCATTCTCTCTGCCTACCCCTAAGGCGAAACGGCGTGATGGTTTGTTGTTGTTGTTATTCTTTATTTTTAATTATTATTTTAATTTCTAAAATTTCGATATTGCTCAAAGTTATATTTCTATTGTAAAAACTGTACTCCACATTTTTTTCCCATCCCGCATTTACCTCTTCTGCCTCTCCTGTTCTTCCCGCTATATATTCCTGTGGTGTATCATTATTTTTATCTTTTATATAATGTTCCTAAAATGTTCATGTATTATATATTATGTTTATTTATTCAGTAAAGTACAGCGGAGCATAGAAGTAGGATGGAGTAGATTAAATGTGGTCTGGCACCCCCTTGTTGTTGCCGTCTTTAAATGTAAGTTACGGTTGGACCGGAGACCGGCCCAGGGAGTGTACGAGCGAAGCTGATAAAAGGGCGCCGCTACGCCCTATAACAGCCTCGGGTATGTGGCGGGAATTTCTATGTTCCTTCTATTATTCACGTGCAAAATTCAACACCTTTTTAATTTTTTGTTTTTTCAATGTAAATGTCGTATACGAGTATACAAAGTAAATAAAAAATGAAAAAGACAAATATTAATTATTCAGTAGAAATTTCATTTCATTTTCAATATTCTCTTTCGAAATCTTTTTTTCACTTTTAAGTGCTATGGAACATTACCACAGAGAGATTTATTTTAAGGACTTCCTTAAAATGTTCAAAGGATCAAAGGAATGAAATACAGCCTTAATCGTATATTATATTTTATTTTTCTACCTCGAGGGTACATCAGTTCTCGAATTACATAACATTTTATTATATTACATGGCGCAATTCTACTAAGTGTACCATCATTCCGAGTCAATTCATCATTTTCGGTTTTCTGTAGTCATCATGCGAAGTGATTTTGAATGTCGTATCTGTTAGCGCCTCGCGCGCCGCTGGCAGGCATGGGCGACTGGTGAATTATAAATAAAACAGTGAAAAAATTAAGTTGTCTTTGGTCTTGTAGAATTCACGAGACAGTTAAATTTACGACAGATTAACCACTTTTCACAAACAAAACAAACAAAAACAAACAAACTATCACGCCGTTTCCCCGCAAGGGTAGGCAGAGAGAATGGACCGCCACAGTACTCTATTCTGGCAAAGGTTTCTAGATTCCTCCACATTAATACAGCGAGACATGCACGCACGTCGATTCTTCCGGCTTCTAACATGACCAGCCTTTAAAATTTGATTAATTTAATCATGCCATGTTTTCCTCGGTCTGCCTCGACTCCGTACTGCATTTACATCATTTACGTACAATTTTTTAACCAGATGGTTTGGACATATGGAACGAATGGATGAGAGTAGAATGGTTAAAAGGTTGTACACAAGCAGCGTGAGCGGGAAAAGAAGCCGAGAACGACCGAAGAAAGAGGGAAGATGGTTTGGACGAATGGAACGAACTGAGATGGTTTGGACATATGGAACGAATAGATGAGAGTAGAATGGTTGAAAAGTAGTACACAAGCAGCGTGAGTGGGAAAAGAAGCCGAGGACGACCGAGGAAAACATGGCATGACCAAATTAATCAATTACTAAAAGGCGGCCACTTTCGAAGTCGGAATAATCGACATGCGTGCATGGTACGATGTATGAATGTAGAGGAAGCCCGAGAGGTATGCCAGTACAAGGCATTGTGGCGATCCATCCTCTCTGCCTACCCCTCCGGGGAAATGGCGTGATGGTTAGTTAGTTAGTTTTTAACCATCCTTTCTCCATCCATGAGCTTCATATGTTCGAACCAACGCAGCGATCCTTTCATAATTTTGTTCATAATACCTTCTTCCGGTCTACATTTCTTTCTTATGTCAGCATTTGAGATTCTGTCGTATATCGTTCTACCACACATAAGTCTTAGTGACCTCATCTCTACTGCATGCATTCTGCTCTCATCCTTCTTCTGCCAGTTCCATCTTTCGCTTCCATAAATTAGGGTTGGGACGAGGACGGCCGTTTTCGCTTTCATTGATAAATTTATGTTTCCAATAACTATTTTTAAAGCTCCATTCACTTTGTTACCCGCACCAACGCTTCTTTCGACGTCACTATCCGTTCGTCCATCCGCTGTGAACATGCTACCTAAATACACAAATGGCATGGCATGATAATCAATAGCTAAAAATTTTATACAGCAAATAACATGGTTCAAATAACATGTTGTATTTAAATTTTGAAAAGCAACGGGAAACAACCTCATTAAAGGTCCAAGTGACATCCCAAAACCAGAAAAATTGTTACACTTTGATGTCAAACAATCTCTAGGATTGCAACTTTATGATTAAATTTATTCTTCTTTCGGTGCCGTGTCGGGTCCCCCCAACGTTGGTGAAAACTACAGCGAAGGCATCTTTGTCCTGCGTAACTTAGAACAGGTTCTAAACTCCGCGAACTCTGTCCACTCCTTTATATTTCGCAGCCAAACAACTGCCTTCTACCAAATCCCTGGCGTCTCTATTTTACCCATTAATATCAGCCGAAAGAGATGGTATTTTTCTCCCATTAGCACATGACTCAAATATGAAACCTTTCTAACCTTTATATTTAACAAATGCTCTCTATTGGCTCTGGCTCTTTGTAGTATCTCTGCATTACTGACCCTATTGGTCCACGGTATCACCTGCAGTTTATCCACAGCTCAAACGCCTTCAACCGGTTCATTACATTCACTTTCAGAATCCAAGTTTCACAATAGTAGAACAGACAATATCTACTTCTTCTTATTATTTTTGTCCTGTCACACCTCTGTGATGCATATGGCCTCAAGGAACCTTCTCCACCCGACTCTATCGCATGCCTGATACCTAACATCATCCCAAGTGAGGCCTGCTGCCTCAACCTTGTCCATTCGATCCACTGCCGTTTGGGTCTAGCAACTTGATCTCTAATTGGCTTTTGCCCTGCCGTGATTCAGAAAACGGCATTGGACACTATTTAGGGCCAATATGTATTAAATATTGAGCGAAGGCACCTATTAATAAACACCTGGAGTTTTCCGATAACGTCCGCGGTAGATTTCAAAGTCTCACATCCGTACAGCAGTACGCTTTTAACGCTACTGTTAAATATAATAGAACAGACAATACATAACTTTTAATCATTGTTTGTTGGAGTAATAATATTGAAACTAACTAATTAATTTCCCTGTGCCGTAGGAGAAGGGGTGAATGGACCGCCAAACCATTTTTTTCTGGCGTACTTTTCGACACACTCTCAATATTCATACATCGTGTCATATACGAACGATGATTTACTGCAACGAATGAAGAAAGAAAAATAAAAAAGATGGAAAACTGGAATACTTCGGACGCATTATGGGCGGTAACTGATTATCGAAGTTAAAATTAAGGAATGATTCTGTCGGGAGAAGGAGAAAATCCTTTCCAGAGAGCCTTCTAGAATGATTCAGTTGTTGATCGACCTCCCTGTTTAGAGCTGTTTTATCAAAAGTAGAAAAGCCATCATTGTTCAACTTCCGATAGAAGAGAAAAATAAGATTTTAGAGCTTCAGAGATTGCAGCTGCCTTGTTTACTTGGGCTTGTAATTCTTCCCGCAGAACAGCTCCTCCCACCAGGTCTATGCCTAGATACTTGAAGGTCCTGACCTGTTCTATAGGTAAAGTAATATTAGAAATACGAGGATGAAAATACCTCGATCTTTGCACCCTTGATTCCTGGCGATTCGTCTTTTTATTTATTTCTCACACCAATCATCGGCACTGATTTAAGAACCCACATGCAAATTCTTATAGGCTTTTCCAAACATTGCAGTCTTTCCAAAATTTGTAGGAGATTTACCCTGTCAAGTTTAGTTTAATTTATGTTGATTTCTAGCTTATAATATTTCGAAAACATGGGTTACAGCCTTAAAAACCGGAAAATACCGATCAACCTGAAACGAAAAGTCTATGAAGCCTGTGTTCTGCCAGTTGGTACTTATTGTCTTGAAACTGTAACATTGTTCAAACAAAGTGCCAAGAAACTACAAGTGACCCATAGAGCCATGCAAAGAGCCATGTTAGGAATAAGCCTAAGAGACAGAGTTAGAAACGATACGGTGAGAGAAAAATAAAGGTCACAGATGTCATCCACCGGGTGGCGACTCTAAAACGGCAATAGGCAAGTCACGTAGCCAGAAGCTCAGATGAAAAATGGACTAGAAGACTGCTGACTTGGAGACCGTGGACGGCAAAGAGAAGTGCAGGGCAACCGCAACTACGGTGGAAGGATGATCTGAACAGATACGTCGGAATAACCTGGATGCAGTCTGCTCAAAACAGAGTGACAAAGAAGCGAATGGAGGAGGCCTTTGTCCAGGAGTGGACGGGGATAGGCTGAGGAAGGAGAAAAAGATGAATATTGGCTCTCTCTCTCTCCACCCGTTTTGAATCTACTCTGCCATGTCAGATTCGTTTATTATTAATAAGGTGTTGTCGTCTATAAATCGAAGACTTTATCCTTTAATCAAATACTTTTTTTTTTTCAATTTCACGGGCCGCTCTGTCGCCTAGAGTGTCACATCCGGCGATAGGACCGCGCCGAGTTTACACGGGTAGATACTTTCGCGAGCCATTAGGGAAAGTAATTTTCATTAGGGCCGCATTATAAACCGGGACATTTCCTAAACCATCTTTAGGGCGACACGCGAAACTCTGTTCACATTGCTGTCAAACTTTGATAACGCCGTTTTGAATTTTAAAAAAGGAACGGTGCCTCGTTATAATTTTGTTTTCTAACGATATCCCAACAAGGACTACTACACCCTTGAAATAAATCTCTCACGAATACGGAACCTTATAAAATAAGAAGATATTACCAAACGAATTTAGAATTAAACTAACTAACTAACTAACCATCATGCCGTCTCCCCAAAGGGGTAGGCAGAAAGAATGGACTGCCACACTTTTCTTTCCTGGCATATTTCCATATGAAAAATTTATTTATTTTTGACACTTCTGAATTTAAGTATAATATTTTATTTATCTTGGTCTTCTGGTTGGCCTATTTTTTGGTTACTCCTTCCATTATTCTGCAATGAAAAACAAATTTTAGACAGTTATCGATTCTAGGAAAACATTTTGTTGTATACATACTAATCAGGGGTAGTAAACAAGAATCTACAAAAAAATAACATTAAATTAATTACGTAAAATTTTCTGAGTTAAAACATTTGTACAGATGTTATTTCAAATATTAATGTGCTTAATTTCTTAATATATTTTAATATGCTTAATTTCATATTCCAATAATAATCAAATTTCCTAACGTTAATTCACTTTCTTACTTATTTTCATCAATTCATAAAGCTCAAGATAAACATTGAGATCCCCTCAATTTCCTGTGTACATAATAAGTATGCAAAATGAATAATTTCAATTCAAAGAGCTTTAATAACTGTGTACATTGGCCTAAAACTCTCATCTGTCGCTGGTACAGGGTGATCGGTTGATTACTTAAGAATGTACAAAAAATTTGATTAAAAAATGTCACTACTGCAAAAGATATATCATCATCATCAGCCGTCTGTCATCATCTGCTGAATGTAGGTCTCTCCTAAATCACGCCACAGCCCCCTATCCATTGCCGCTTCCATCCATCCATGTCCAGCAATCCTCTTCAGATCGTCGGTCCAGTGGGTAGGGGGACGTTTGACTCTGCGGAATCCTGTACGCGGTTTCTACTTCAAAACCCATCTCCCCAATCGGCCGTTGGTTCTCCGACAGACATGGCCAGCCCACCTATCCGTAGAGCCACCTCAGTCACCTTGGTATGCTGTAAAATAAATCCGTTTTTAAGTCTGTCCCTCAAGGTTATTCCAAGCATGGCTCTTTCCATGGCGCGTTGGGCGATCTTGGAACACTGACAAAAGGTCTAGTCTATATTCAAAGGATATTTGTAACCGCATTAAATTAACTGTATTTGAAATATGATGTTTGATTTATATTATTTTACTATTCGTTTCTTCTAGATTTATATACGTATCTTTAATAAAAAATATATAAAATCATTAGCTGTAAAATATATATAAAAGATATTTAATTCTTAAATTAACAAAATTATAATGAGTAAATTGAACAAAATAATAATATCTGAAATATAACGCATGACCTATAAAGTCTCAATTTTTGTATGATTTGTGTAAATAACGCAGTTTTTTTTATTTATTATATATTGTATTATACGAGTGAAAACATCTGTTTTCTTTTCTTAACATGTATCGCTCTACTTTGTCATTGTGCATTTGACATTTTCAACAGACATATATTTTATGTAATTTGATAATGTCTTTCCAAAAACAAAACATTTAATTCCCATTAAAGATAATGAAATTTTTAGGGATAAACATTATTTGTAACATCAGATGAGAGTAGTGATGTCAGGAGTTCCACTAAAGAACACCAAGGAGTTTGTCTACCTCGGGAGCAAAATAACATGGGACGGTCGGTCTAAGAGCGAGGTCGACAGCCGTATACATCAGGCTAGGGTTGCATTTAATAAAAGGTCGAAAATAATAGAGTCAAATAATATAGACCTAAAACTGAGAATACTCCTCATCAAGACCTATGTATGGAGTGTCTTGATGTACGGCTGTGAGACATGGTGCCTATCCGAAAGGGATAAGCGGAGACTAGAGGCTTTTGAGATGTGGCTATAGAGACTCTTTGGAATTTCCTGGAGAGACCACATCACGAATGAGGAAGTTCTTCAAGGAATCGAAGGAGGAAGGCACCTGCTGGACCTTGTGTCGAAAGGCGTGCAAGATGGATCGGCCATGTAATACGTCAAGAAGGTCTCTTGCATGCCATAATGGAGGTATGATCAGGGGACAAACTCTAGGGGGACGCCCGCCAAAGGTACCTGGAGAACCTGTTGGTGGACATGCGCTGCTCATCATATGCAGATCTCAAAAGAGCCGCACAAGACAGGGAAAAATGGAAGAGAATAATGGAGGAAATTGCTGCAAACCAATCCCAGGATTGAAACCAGAGAAGAAGAAGAAGTATGAAAAAAATAAGATTTATTTTATTGTTTCAAAATGGTAAAAAAGAACTAGCATATTTCTTTCCTAAGTAATATGAATAATGTACTATTTAAAAAAAACAGTGATTTTGATTTTTATTTTATTATTTTGTTGAATCGCTCTTTACATCATGACAGCATGAGCCAAATCGATGTAAAGTGTATTATAGCTATCATAGTGATTCTCGTGACATGTGATAGGTAGCTTATTGTCACTTGAATTCTACACCAGACCAAAGACAGTGTGACAATCACACTGCCCTCGCCGGGAATCGAACCCGGAACCTTAGGGGTGGCAGTCAATGCACTTATCACTCGGCCACGAAGGTCGTCTAATTTTTTGTAACTTTCTTTGTAACTGCACTAGATGTACGAGTATATATATTATTAAAAAAACGTTAATTAGAATTAATGAATGCGTTAAAGTGAATGCGGTGCGAATGATGGTGTCATGAACAAAATAATAATAAAAAATTAAGATGGTTTGAACATACGGAAAGAAAGAATGGTAAAAAAATTATATGTTTATGATGTAAATGGAACCAGAAATAGAGAAAGACCGAAGAAAACGTGGCACGATCAAATAAATCAAATATTAAATGTCGGCCATGTGAGGAGTCAGAGAAATCGACGCGCGTGCATGACACGATGTATGAATGTTGATGAAGCGAGAGAAATATGTCAGGAAAGAAAAGTGTGGCAGTCCATTCTATCTGCCTACCCCTTCGGGGAGACGGCGTGATGGTTAGTTAGTTAGTTAGTTAGTTAATTAGATTGAGTATAGTGAAACTAAAAACGTTAAAAGATAAATGATTTATAACAATAGAGTCGGTAATGAAACACCCGTTATTTAGAGTACAGAAATACGCTTGTTTGCCAAATCGATTACGTTGATTACTCTGGATTTCAGCGTGTACTAATTTCGGCAATATCGCTAAATTCGAGATAATTTATCTTAATAATTGTTTGCAGACTGGTATATCATTCCACTGAACTCGAAGACACTAATATCTTGAACCAGACGTTATGCCACAGCCTAAGTTAGAGATATCACCACATTTCGCTACGTTGAGTTATTACATGTGACGTGTGGACTACAATGGCAACTAATAAACATGTTCTAATTATTTGCCGTTAATTTAAATCTGCTAGATATCCTCAGTACATGGATGTGTTTGACAGTATTAATTGCTTGACATCAGATAACGTCAGCTTATATTTCGGACGACTGCGTAACAACCATACCAACGGACAAGCAACGTTTACTCCAATCAGTGTAAACCAATGCGAACAATATTTCAATTCCAGCAAAAGCTAATAAACCATATTTCCATAATCGTAGTCAGCGTTGCGGGTCCGTTAACATGTAATAATATCCCAGTTATTATTAAGCATGAGGATAGCAACGTTAGATTTAAAAAATAACTTAAAACTGCAATTTTCAGTCAGTCTTTTCCTGGTGCGTGCTTGTATTTATTTTCATTTAACGAAACAGTAAACTAATTAAGGATTAAATTAAAATGATCATTTAGATGGTTCGAACACATAAACAAAATGAATGAATAAAGAATGGAAAAAAATAATATGTTAATGATGTAAACGGAACTAGAAATAGAGATAGACCGAACGAAACGTGGCACGATGAAAAAATCAAATAATGAATCTCAGTCACGTGAGAAGTCGGAAAATTGACGTGCGTACCTGATACGATGAGCGAATGTTGAGGAATCGATGAAGTATGTCAGGAATTATATGCAAGTCTGTCACCATCCATTCGGGCTACATGGTCCATCCAGTATCTTCTTCTGGATCTACTTTACTAAACGATATCCTCTATTTCGCAAGTTTTCCAGTAATTGATCTTAGGACCTTCATCTCCGATGTTCTTAGTAGTCCCTTGGTTCGCACAGTGTCGGCCCGCGTCTCTACAGCGTACGTCATGATAGGTCGCACGCATGTTTTATAAATTCTGATCTTGCTGTCGACACGTATGTGATTGTTCTTCCAGACCAGATTCTTCAGGCATCCTGACACAGCAGAGGCTTTACTGACTTGTTCTCGTACTGCGGTAAAAAGGTCATTTTTGAAAAAAAAAAAAAACTTGTTTCTTGAAATAAATTAAAATTTTGATTTGCTATAATATTTAGATACTTAAAGAGACTTCACTTACATGTTTATTTTATGTCAAACCAAACTAAAGCGTAATTAAGCAGAAATCGTTTCCCGCTCTTTGATCTTCGTTAATCTGTCAATCAACTAGAGTTATTATCTTCGGTTTTGATTCCACATTTCATAAACACATAATCTATCATATAATACGATAAGATTTTGATTTAGCGTGTCTTAAGAAATTTTCAATATGTAGCAAACTAAATTGAAATATTCAGGAAATTAGTATACTAGAATATTAGGTATAGCGAAAAGAATTGAAATATTGTTTAATGCTACAAAAAAATATACAGCCTGTGTTCTGCTAGTTAGTACTTATGGTCTTGAAACTGTAACATTGTCCAAACAAGGTGCCGAGAAACTACGAAAGACCCAAAAAGCCATGGAAAGGGCCATGTTAGGAATAAGCCTAGGAGACAGAGTCAAAAACGATACGTTGAGAGAAAAAACAAAGGTCACTGACATCATCCACCGGGTGGCAACTCTAAAATGGCAATGAGCAGGTCACGTAGCCAGAAGTTCAGATGAAAAGTGGACAAGAAGACTGCTGACTTGGAGACCGTGGACGGCAAAGATAAGTGCAGGGTGACCGCAACTACGGTGCAGAGACGATCTGAACAGACACGTCGGAATAACCTGGATGCAGTCTGTACAAGACAGAGTGACATGGAAGCGAATGGAGGAGGCATTGTCTAGGAGAGGACGGGAATAAGCTGAGGAAGAAGAATAAGGAGAACTTGCACGCTCGTCGATTCTTCCGACTACAGTATTTGATTAATTTCATTAATTAATTAATTTCACTCACACTGCTTGTATACAATATTTTAACCATTCTTCTCTCATCCATTAGTTCCATATGTCCAAACCATCCAAGGGATACTTTTTTAATTTTACTTATAATGTAATCATCTTCCTTACATTTCTTCCTTATTTCGCCGTACGGTATTCTATCATATATCGTTTTCCTGCACGATGATCTCATTTCTACGGCATTTATTCTTCTTTCATTCTTTTTTTGACAGCTCTATGCCTCACTTTCATATCCGAAATATTATAAAAATTCCTGAAAACAAACGTTTTTATTTAAGTATTAAACAAGAAATAGTAAATAAATATACTTAAAATTTCTTCTATGTTCGCCATGCTTTGTGTTTTGGATGTTTTATATACATTTTTTTATATGCTTTGTGTACAACACTCACTTTTTAAACAAATTAAAACTAAATATCAGACATGTTTCAGACTACCCAGTCCTTCCTCGGTGATATTTTATACAAACAAACAAACAAACCATCACGCCGTTTCTCCGCAGGCGTAGGCAGAGAGTATGTACTGCCACACTACTCTATACTGGCAAACCTCTTTAACTTCCTCCACATTCACACAACGAGTCATAAACGCACGTCGATTCCTCCAACTTCTAGCATGGCCAACTTTTAAAATTTGATTAATTTGGTCATGCTATGTTTTCCTCGGTCTTCCTCGACTCCTTACTCTATTTACATCGTTAACGTAACTTCCTAACCATTCTTTCTCCAATCATGCGTTCCATATGTCCGAACCATCGCAGCGATGATATTTAAAATATTATTAAATTGTTTACAAATATGGCCAGTTTTGACAGATCTGTCAAAATATATTCAAAATTATTTTCCAAACGAATCAAAATAAATACGTGCTCTTTTGCAGAACCAAAATATTTTTAACTTAATTAAAATAATATGGACAAAGGTATAAAAAAAATCACGTTACATTTTATATCGGCAAACTGGTTTTTTTTCACGATTTTCTTATAAAACAAAATACAAAACCCTCTTTCCTAGTGTAAACATACTTCCTCCATTATAACGGCAATGTTTATTATCGATCGGAATAATAAAATTTGTTTGAACTAGCCGTTTCACAATTACGGGGCGGATAAAAGTGTTTTGCTTACATCAGAGAAAATCAGACAGCTAAAGGGTTGACAATTGATTAAAACGGGGACAAAACATCACAGGGGTGGAGAAGAAAGGGCACGAGATTGAGATATATTACTCGCATGTTGATTTAAGCTCTCCAAAGGGAATATCTTACAATGTTTAAGTGAAAATTGTAACTTAATGTTACTTACAAAGATTGTCTTAGAGAATATAGAGATCATTTACTATGTAATTACGATTCTTTTTTAATGAAAAATACACCATTGCATGTTGAACACCATAGCGGAGAGGCGCGCGAGATGGATTGGTCATGTGTTGCGACACGAATGTTTCCTGCATGATGTATTGGAGGTAATAGTCGAGGGATCGATTGGCAGAGGATGACCTCGCCAGGAGTACCTAGACCAGATTTGCCGAGATATGGGCTGCACCTCTTATGCGGAGTTGAAGAGAGTTGCCGAGGACTGAGCGGAGTGGAAGAGGAAATGCGTCGCCTTGCTACAGACCAATCATTAGATTGAGACCGGAGAAGAGACACTATTTAAAGTTTATATCGTTCTTTCAATTATGAAGGTTTAAAACTTTCAAAACGTATTTAAAAAAATAATACAAAAGTAGAAGAAGTGTCTTAATTTATAAAAAAAAAATTCCGTTTTGAATTTCAGTGACGAATTTTGTATGAATTAAAACACTGTTTTTCCATTTTACTCGACATGTTTCGAAGGACTATACCTTCATCGTCGGGAAAACATAACTAACTAACTAACTATCACACCGTCTCCCCGAAAGGGCAGGCAGAAAGAATGGACACCAATAGGCATCTCCCGCGCCCACTTCGATCGTCCAACATCCACAAAATAAATCTAAAACAATTATATAAAATACAATGATAAAAAATAAAAATAATTTAACACATCATGTTCTGTATAGATGGTGCACATATTGTCTATTTAATTTATGTTATTCGGGAGATCATTATTAACATATTATAGTTTATATCGTTTTCCCGATGATGAAGGTGTAAGCCTTCAAAACAAGTCGAGAAAAATAAACTCGAATGTGGAAAAAACAATGTTTTAATTTTTTTTTAAATTCGTCATTATGAAATTCTACAGCCTTAAATAAAGAGAATAGTAAGACTATTTTTGGTATGTTTGTAACAGTTTTTTTAATAAATTATTCAATACACTTTACGTCTAGAGTCATATTTCTTTCGCATGACAGATATTCGGGGAAAGTATATATTATATTTAAAGTCGTTTTTTGTTGGAATAAACACAAAAATATTGTTATTATTTATGTTTCAAACGGAAAATGAGTTTATAACGTTATTCTTAACTAGTCGATAAAAGTGGAAAAAAAACGTGTTTTAATTCATGCATTTGTCATTATGGATTTCCACAGCGTTAACGCATTAAGTTTATCCATAATTAATTTCACAGTGTTAATACGTTACGTTACAATTATTTATTTGTTTCTAGAACAATGATATAAACATCCCTATTTAATATTTATTATGAATGAAGGTCACTAAAACCAACAGAAGCCTTGAAGACACCAAAACCTTTTCAGTGTCTTTTGTCACCCTGACGAGGCTCTGGCGGGAGCGAAACCGGTTGGTAGTGGTAGAGAATAAAGTGGTTTGAATAGAAAATGTAAAAATGTTATCATCTGTCAAAATTCATCGTATTTGTAAACATTTTTATAATATTTATAATATGCATCTTTAAAAATGTATCACTGGAGAAGGACTGGTTGTCCGAAACATGTCTGATATGTAATTTTAATAGTGTTGTATATACAAAGAATACAAAAAAATAAAAATACAAATAATTTTATTATTTTTTATAAAATTAAATAAATGTTTCAAATATAAATATAAAGTATTTTTTTATAAGGATTAATTGTATCTCAATAGAGACGAAGATGTAAATTGTTTTCTGGGAACAGAATATGGTGGCCGAGGCGCTTACAGGACTTATGACTTATTGGTTGGGTTGAGAGAAAAATCGTGAAGATAAATGCAGAATTCTAGCATATATACATCTTCCGAAAATTTGTCAGACGTGATGGTCGTAAGAAGGGCGAAATGGGGAATGTTGTTAAACATAAAGCGATCGCTCAACCCAACCAATTACAGTTTATAAGTCCTGTAAGCGCCTCGGCCACCATATTCTGTTTCCAGAAAATAATTTACATCTTCGTCTCTATTGAGATACAATTAATCCTTATATATAAAAAAAATGACACTTACATGCTTATACGAACAAGTAAGAGAGAAAGAGATAGCGCTCGTCCAATAGACGCGGTCAGCGCGTTATATGCACAGACAATGTGTTATGTAATTCTATGGATGGATGGTAGCATTTTTCGCTAGTATTTACATGAATGAAAAAAATAATCCAGTCAAAAGATCATATTGATAATTAAAATAATATTATTTTAGAATGTTTTAAGATTGTCCCTTTTCAAGAAGTGCACTCATTTTAAAGACGTAAAAAAGCAATTTCAATCTATGTATAAATACCTTATAAATTAAGGAAATTGAATCCATTGACATATAATATAATATAGTCTTATTTTAGTAAAGTATAGGGTTTTATGCACATCTCAAGTACAAATTTTTCACGTTAAATTTGCTTGTAAATTTATCTTTTTTATACACTAATTATATACTTTTTTTTATTATTTATCATCAAAAATGGTGGCTCTAACCTTCCCTTACGAATGTTGTTTAGCTAGTACACTTTGCTTATCATATTATTAATTTTCTTCTACGCAGAATTGGAGATAAATCACACGTACGTGACCGTCTCGCTCACTCTCGCTAAATCTAAATGTATGCGCGAAAGCGAGAAAGACAATCATCAGTCTGATTTTATCGTTCGAAAAGTAAGTGAAGCGCCACACAACTATTTACGTCGCACACTCGCTACTATAATATTCAGAGAGTGATAAAGACTCCAGTGTGTTCTTTCCTTGAATAAAGTTTCAGTTGTTCATATTTTTTTCAAATGTGAATGATTGTCGATATTTTTCAAGTTTTTTTTAAAAAAAAAATATCTTATCTCCTTTGAATCCAATTGTTGTAAATTGAAGTAATATCTAAAAAATATTCAATTTTTCCAATCAATTCAATGCAATCATTGAACGATCGAAGTGTGCGCGGGAGATGCCTGTTGGTGGCGATGAAGTTCGCAACCCATCACACCGAGTCTCTCGCGATGGCGAAAAGAGAAGGATGGAGTGCTGCATCGATTAAAGTGTGGCAGTTCATTCTTTCTGCCTACCCTTTCGGGGAGACGGCGTGATGGTTAGTTAGTTAGTTAGTTTATAAAAAAAAACCTATCCAAAAAAGCTAGAATGGCAGTGCACAATGGTTTTCTTCTACCGACCCTTATGTATGGAAGCGAAGCGTGGAACTGGCAAAAGAAGGATGAAAGTAGAATAAATGCAGTAGAAATAAGATCTCTTAGACGAATGTGTGGATACTCTGTGTATGATAGAGTGTCGAATGAAAATATAATAAGTGAATACGGTGCGAATGATGGTGTCATGAACAAAATAATGAAAGGATCATTAAGATGGTTTGGACATATGGAAAGAATGAATGAAGAAAGAATGGTAAAAAAATTATATGTTAATGATGTAAATGGTACCAGAAATAGAGGAAGACCGAGGAAAACGATCAAACAAATCAAATATTGAATGTTGCCCATGTGAGGAGTCATAGAAATCGACGCGCGTGCTTTACACGATGTATGAATGTGGAGGAATCGAGAAAAATATGTCAGGAAAGAAAAGTGTGGCAGTCCATTGTTTCTGCCTACCCCTTGGTAGTTTGTTTCTGATGGTTAGTTTGTTAGTTTATAAATATATAGGTTGTTAATTTGGAAGAGTTTTTAATCTTGTTATTCTTTATACTTTTCTTCTAGTAAACAAAACAAGTCTTGCTAACCTTTGCGTGCTTTTTTCACTTAGACTTTTGATCTTAGTAAGCAGAGTAGTTTTGTATTTACACGTATACTTTATCCTTACTTTACTGGATTGAATGCGACAAACATTTCTTTTATATATTGTTTGGGAAGCAGTGGCACTTTCGTGAAAAGTAGGTGAAACTAATCAACTAACTCACCAACCCGTCGGTACAAATCCCCTAAGGAGTAAACTAGGATGAGACACGATCGATTCTTTTGTTATATTGTTATTGTATAATACGAGTGTATAACCAACTTTTTCGTTTAATTAAACCGTGTTTTCTTCAAGAGTGTTTTAACCGCCCTACCTTTGGATTATTTCCCAAGAAACGTGCAAAAAAGCAGGTTTTTGTTAATGAAATTTAATATAAATAATAATTTTATTGTTTTAAATTACGAAACATCAAAAACTCGGCCGCACACTTCGCCTGCCCCTTGTAAAACTAACTAACTAACTAACTAACCATCACGCCGTCTCCCCGAAGGGGTAGGCAGAAAGAATGGACTGCCACACTTTTCTTTCCTGACATATTTCTCTCGCTTCCTCAACATTCATACATCGTGTCATGCACGCGCGTCGATTTCTCTGACCCCTCACATGGCCGACATTCAAT
The DNA here is from genome assembly GCA_022606425.2 of Lepidostoma basale. Classification (NCBI taxonomy): domain Eukaryota; kingdom Metazoa; phylum Arthropoda; class Insecta; order Trichoptera; family Lepidostomatidae; genus Lepidostoma; species Lepidostoma basale. The sequence continues at coordinate 120,356 of JAHDVF020001195.1, forward strand.
ATTTGATTTATTTGATCGTGCCACGTTTTCCTCGGTCTTCCTCTATTTCTGGTTCCATTTACATCATTAACATATAATATTTTTACCATTCTTTCTTCATTCATTCTTTCCTTATGTCCAAACCATCTTAATGATCCTTTCATTATTTTGTTCATGACACCATCATTCGCACCGTATTCACTTCTTATATTTTCATTCGACACTCTATCATACACAGAGTATCCACACATTCGTCTAAGAGATCTCATTTCTACTGCATTTATTCTACTTTCATCCTTCTTTTGCCAGTTCCATGCTTCGCTTCCATACATAAGGGTCGGTAGAAGAACACCATTGTGCACTGCCATTCTAGCTTTTTTGGATAGGTTTTTGTTTGCGGTGACAACTTTAAGTGCACCATTCACTTTGTTGCCTGCCCCAACCCTTCTTTCAATATCCCTCTCCACTCTCCCATCTCTTGTAAACATACTACCTAAATACACAAATATTATTTTTATTGTTTTAAATTACGAAACATCAAATACTCGGCCGCACACTTCGCCTGCCCCTTGTAAAACTATCATATTTATAAAAACTTGTACTCGAGTGTTGTTGGCACACGCGCGTATTCCTAACAGTTTGTACATTTACGGTACATTACTATTTCTCAAGCGAGTACGTGATACGAGATAGCGCAGAATGGTACAGTCACAGTGAACGTATCACGTACGTTCAAATACGTAGGGTGGTTAACATGAGTATAAAACTTGACATCTTCTTCTTCTTCCTATGGCCATACAACTCTTGAAGAGTTTTAGCCTCCTTAATGATTTTTCGCCAAGCTTCTCGATCCTGTGCCTTTTGCTCCCAGCAGTCCAATTTGCCCAACCTAGCCAGGTCAGCCAGAACATTGTCCATTAGGCGCTGTCTAGGCCTTCCTAGAGGTCTTACTCCAGTCGGTCTAGACGCGTACAGGGTTTTGATTGCTCTGGTGTCTTCGGCTCGGCATATGTGCCCAATCCATTCTAGACGACCAGCTCTCACGGTGCTCGTTATAAGGAGCTGCAGGGTCATCGTACGGATCTCTTGGTTGGTCCTATGCCTCCAAGTTCTCGCTGCAACACTGGGTCTAGGTCCCGGGATAATTCTAAGTATTCTATATATCAAACCAGTAGATTCTTTGTTGTTCTTTTAGAGTCATAGTCCATGACTCAGAACCATGTCACCATTAGCTTGATGATGGTGTTATAAATACGCAGCTTGGTGTTTCTGGATGGAAACTTGGACTTTCGCAAGGAGGCTGCAGCTCGTAGGCCTTTTTTTCTCGACATGTTTCGAAGATTTATACCCTTATCATTCGGAGAACGATATAAACTAATATCGAGTATGACTACCAAACTAAAGGTTCCGGGTTCGGATCCCGACGATAGGAGTGTAATTGTCACACTGTATTTGGTCTGGTATAGAATTCATGTGATGATAAAATGGCAGTAGATTATCTATAATATGGCACAAGAATCAATAGCTATAAAGATGCATACATTGGTTTCAAATAAACAAATATACAAATGTAAAAAATAACAGTAAAAAACACAACCACATGACAAGCCGAAGTGGCATCTCAAGAAATCAAAACTTCTTCTTATTCGCGTGCCGTATCATGCCCCTTGACGTTGGCAATCACTTCGGCGAAGGCTTCTCTATCTTGCGCAACCCAGAACAGCTCCCCCACGTGTCTCATCCCGGTCCAGTCTCTTAGGTTGCACAGCCAAGATGTTTGCCTTCCACCGGGACCACGCTGCCCCTCAATTTTTCCCATCAGTATTAGTTGAAGCAAACTGTATTTATCTCCCCGCAGAATGTGACCCAGATATGAAATCTTACGGACCTTAACGTCCTTTAACGTCAATTACAATTGGTTCTCCGCAAAACCTCCAAATTGCTGACTGACCACCAAATCTGCCCACGGTATGCGAAGCATTCTCCTGTGCAACTACATCTCGAATGCTTCCAACCGATTCATAGTGTGCACTTTCAGGGTCCAAGTCTCCGAGCCATAAAGTAATACAGACCAGACATAGCACTTCAACATTCTCTGCCTTAGTTTCAAGTTCAAGTTGTCATTGCAGAATATTGATCTTATTTTCACATAAAAAATATTACACTTTTCATCGTCAGTAATTCTACTAAAACTATTTATTTAGACTGTATGCGATCTGTATTTCCAACCATTAAGTATCTAACTTATTCTATTAAAGTTTGGAGCAGGCAATAAAGTGAACTTAAAGCTCTCATCGCGTAATACATTAAAGATAGTATCTAAAGTTATCATCCCGCACAAAACCTTTCTAAAAAAGCTAAGATTAATTGTTTACATAATCTGACATTTGTAAAATCTGACAGATGTTATAATATTTTTAAAAATGTATCTTTATAATATGTATCACTGAAAAAGGACTGCTTGTCCGAAACATGTCTATGTAATTTTTTTTTTTAAATAAGTGTTGTTTATACAAAGTATATAAAAAAGAAAATGAAAAATAGTCTATTTTCTTTTAAAAAATATTTTTAACGTAATATTTTTTGAAAATAAGTTCTTATATAAAACTTAACAGAAGCTTCAAAGATTGTTATACAAACATCATATTTAGCAGGCTTAAGTATCCTACCTCCACCTTTCTGACAGTGCTTCACTTCGGAAGTAATGCTCATCAGGTACTTAGGTACTTACACAGGTGGGAAGAGTAAAGGGGAGCTTTGAATATTATATTTCAACCAAAAATGAAATGTGACATTCACCGTCAATCAGAATTACTTCAACTCCAGCTGTTTATCAATATGGCCACCACGGCTGCCTCTTAACCAAACGAAATATGTTTTAATCGAAATTATTTTACAAAAAATACGTCCTATAATGACATATGGAATAGAAACGAGAGCTGACACCATCAGAACAAAAAGTCTCCTAAGAACCACAGAAATGAAGACTCTCCGATCCGTTGCGGGAACGACACTCCGAGACAGAATAAAAAAAAATTAAAATAAGAAAGATCTGCAATGTAGAAGATGTCGTGTGAAGGAAAGAGATCTCATGTGAAAGGGGCATGTTCTGAAAGAGTGATAAATATAGCCGCAAATAAAGTACCAACAGGAAATTGACCTGCAGGAAGACCACCTAAAAGATGGCGAGACAGTTGGACATCTGCATCTCAGGAACAGGCTCCGAGAAATAACAGAACACAGTCCTAAAAAAACAGAAGAAGAAACAAAATTGTCTTCATATACACATATATTGTTTTTTACATGTATCTGATAAACATTTATATGTTTTTTTTTGTTTCTTGAACAATGATTTATAAATAATTATTACGAATGACAACGTCAGTTTTCTAGAAGTTTTATTATATTTTATGGGAATGACATGTTTCGCCCTTCTAAGGCATTATAAAATGACATGTGATAATGCCTTAGAAGGGTGAAACATGTCATTCCCATAAATTTAATAAAACTACTAGAAAACTGACGTTATCATTCGTAATAATTATTTAAAAATCATTGTTCAAGAAACAATAAATAACAATATAAATGTTTATCAGATACATGTAACATACAATATATGTATGTGTATAGGAAGAAAAATTTTCTTCTTCTTCTAGTTTATTATGTTATCTATAAGATATATCAGTAACTAAATTCAAAAAAATATTTATGTATGTTTAAAAAAAATAGGAGTTGAATGCAATTGTACATAAAAAAAATACATAAAAAAATGTAATAAAAAAATACAGCTCTAACGTTTTAGCAAAACATAAAGTGTGCAAAATTAATACTGATGGTATACGAGTATTTAACTCAATTTTACAAAAAACGCATCTGGAACCTTTTGTCAAATAAATACCGAATTATACAACATTTTGAATGTATGAAAATACTTGTAGACGAATACTGGATTTTATTTACCCATTGCGGGTTATCAATTCAAGGATTAATTTTATCTCAAGAGAGAAGAAGATGCAAACTGGAAACTAAATATGGTGATCGAGGTGTTTACAGGACTCATGACCTGTCATTGGTTGGGTTAATCGCACGCTTTATGTAATACAACATTCTCCATTCCACCTTATTTTTCTTATGACAACCGTGTCTGACAAATTTGGAAGTTGTACTCGTATATATGTTAATCTCTAACACCACGCTTTACAGATAGCCCACAATGGGTGAAATCCAGTTGTTCGTCTACAAGTATTTGTATACATTCAAAATGTTGTAAAAAACAAAAACTGGTCAAAATTATAGCATATAGATTGGAGTGACATCTCCAGGCGGTTTCTAGCGATGCGGTAAATGGCGGTAGCCTTTCACATTGCGTTAAAAAGATCTTCTGCTTAATGCTTAAAATACAATCTTCATAGATGGCGTTAGTGTGTCATAAGAAAAATAATGTGGAATGGGGAATGTTGTATTACATAAAGCGTGCGCTTAACCCAACCAATGACAGGTCATAAGTCCTGTAAACACCTCGATTACCATATTCAGTTTCCAGTTTGCATCTTCGTCTCTATTGAGATAAAATTAATCCTTGAAGTGCTGAATTGTTTTTCTTCGTATTCTCATTTTAAAACCTAGGTTTATTCCTATTATTAAACTGGTCTTTCTCAAGAAATTATCTTCCAGCTATTCCTCCATATTTTTGGTTTATTATTTAAATAAAGAGTAATAAAAGAAGAAGTGCAAGGCAATGGAACTAACTGCGGTGCAAGGATGACCCTAATCGATAAGTCGGTGTAACGTGAATGTAGTCTGACAAGGCAAAATGGCGAGGAAGCGAATGAAGAAGTACTTTGTCTAGAAGTTGGCAGGAATAACCTTAAGAAGCATTGTGCCACAAAATAACAATTATAACAAAAGGGTGTCGAAATGTAGAGAAATTAACATAATTTTAAGTTCTTTGGGGCATGATTACTAGTCGAAATTATCGTCCATTTAGCAAAATGGCTTTCGGCACAGCATTTAAGGCGTGTGCGAAAAAGTTTTATTTCGTATTTAACGGTCATTCTTGGGCAACTGCTAATAGCACCACGTAAAGGGCGCTTGTCTTCAAATGAAAGCATAAGTCAAATGGAAAGAATAACTTCTACGAATGTTACTTATTTCTGTATGAATAGTAAATTCATCATTAATCCCTTTACGAGTTTCCCTTTTAGAATCAATCCTAGGGATTGGTTTGCAGCAAAGTCTTTAAACATATTTGCTGGTTCTTGGGAAACCACTTTGGCATTCTTCTTCTTTTTGTCCTGTCACACCTCCGTGGTGTATAAGGAATCTTCTCCACCCGACTCTATCGCATGCCTGATGCTTAACATCATCCCAAGTGAGGCCTGCTGCCTTAACCTCGTCCTGCAGGGTTCTTCTCCAGGTGGCTCTAGGTCTGCCTCGCTTTCTCTTTCCCCCCATAAGGGACCAGTCTAGTGCGCCCTGAGCGATGCAGGCTGGGTTCTGTCTCAGAGTGTGACCGATCCACTGCCATTTGCGCCTAGCGACTTGTTCTCTAATTGGCTTTTCGCCTGCCATGGTCCAGAGAACGGCATTTGACACTTTTTGGGGCCAATAGATTTTGAATATTGAGCGAAGGCACCTATTTATAAACACCTGGAGTTAAACAATAACGTCCGCGGTAGACTTCCAAGTCTCACATCCGTACAGCAGTACGCTTTTAACACTACTGCTGAATACTTGTAGTTAATACTTGTACTTGTAGTAAGTCTTAATTTAGTAGTTCCCCGATATATACCACCTGTTTGTTTTCCCGATATATACCATACAACATGTCATTTCCATAAAATATAATAAAACTTGTAGTAAAACTGACGTTTTCATTCGTATTAATTATTTAATATGGAGTTTTACATCAAGAAGATTAGTTGAACCGAAGCGTTGCCCCAGTACAAATTTCGGGGATCGAGCGTTCGCGGTAGCCGGTCCATCAGCTTGGAACAATCTCCCTTCACACCTCAGATGCATAAATGATCCGACAGATTTCAGATCTAAATTGAAAACCCATATTTTTCATATTTCATACCCCATTTAAACATTTATTCTTTTTAAGCGTTAACATTTAGATTTTTAGATTTAAAACACGTCTTAATGCGCCCTTGAGGTGATTACATCACAAAAACGGCGCTTTAAAAGTTAGCATATTATTATTATTATTGTTGTTCAAGAAACAATAAATACACATATTTGTACTTTTGAAATTGAAAAACATTGTTTAATCCACTATTTAATAAAAAATATCAAAATACACGCCATATTTCGGAGGATACTTCCATCTTCATGTCGTGTTTTTTAATATTTTTTATTAAATAGTAGAATAAACAAAGTTTTTCAATTTCCATGGATTTCCAAGTAATGCCTTAGCGTTCAACACATGTTTGTATTTGTTTTTTTGTTTATCAGCCTCTTGTCGTCCACTTCTTGAGGAAGCAGAAGCACACCGTCTCCCCCTATCTACTTTCATCCATCCACATCCATTCTTGTGCCGACTTGATGGAAGTGAAGCATGGAACTGGCAAAAGAAGGATGAAAGTAGAATAAATGAAGTAGAAATGAGAGCTCTAAGACGAATGTGTAGTAAATTTGTATATGATAGAGTGTCAAATGCAAGTATAAGAAGTGAATGCGGTGCGAATGAAAGTGTTATGAACAAAATAATGAAAGGTTCGTTAAGATGGTTTGGACACATGAAAATAATGAGTGAACAGAGAATGGTGAAGTTGAAATAGAGGAAGACCGAGGAAAACGTGGCTCGATCAAATCAATCAAATATTGAATGTCAGTCACGTGAAAAGTATGTCAAGACTTTGACGACCTTCGTGGCAGAGTAGTTATAGCTCTGACTTCCATACCGAAGGTCTCGGGTTCGATTCCCGGCGTTGGCAGTGTAATTGTCACATTGTCTTTGGTCTGGTGTAGAATTCACGTGACAATAAAATGGCGATAGATTGGCTTCCTATCACATGTCATGTGAATCATCAATATAATAGCTAAAAATAATGTGTATACAGAGAGACGGCGTAAGTTAGTTTGTTAATAACCTGTTAAACAAAAAAAAATGTGGAAAGCAACCGGAAACTACCACACTAACTAACTAACTACTGACTAACCATCACGCCATTTCCCCGGAGGGGTAGGCAGATGGAGGCATGGATCGCAACACTGGCCTGTCCTGGCATACCTCTCGAGCTTCCTCTACATCCATACATCGTACCATGCACGCACGTCGATTGTTCCGACTTCGAATGTGGCCGCCTTTTATTAATTGAGTAATTTGGTCATGCCATGTTTTCCTCGGTCATCCTCGGCTTTTTTTCCCACTCAGGCTGCTTGTGTACAACTTTTTAACCATTCTACTCTCATCGATTCATTCCATATGTCCGAACCATCTCGAAACTCCGTCATATTTTGCTTAATCGTATCACCTCGGAGTTTGACATATTTTGTGATAGTTTGGCTCATCTGAGGGAAGTACTATCTTTATTATAATTGTATGGTATATTTATTTCATTTATTTATTACTTATTACTTATTATTGTGTATCTCTAACTTGTATCTTTAGTGTATTGGAAAAAAAATTCTGTAATGCTTTAGATATGTTTAAAAAGACGACCTTCGTGGCAGAGTGGTAAGAGCTCTGGCTTCCATACCGGAGGTTCCGGGTTCGATTCCCGGCGATGGCAGTGTGATTGTCACACTGTCTTTGGTCTGGTGTAGAATTCACCTGACAATAAAATGGCGATAGATTGGCTACCTATCACATGTCACGAGAATCAATATAATAGCTAAAAAAAAAAAATAATTGAATTCAGTAATTGGGTTCAAACAACCTGTTGTATGCATAAAAAAAATAAAAATAAAAATAAAAATAAAAAAATAAATAAAATGAAATGAAATGAAAATGAAATGAAATGAAATGAAATATGCCCGAACCATCTTAAAAAAAATATTCCTCGAATATCTTTCCGCTTTCCTCACGGAATGATTGTCCACGTGTGGACCGCTATTCTCGGACCCGGCTAATGGCCGCCCGTTAGCCTGTTAATCTGGTCGTTTCATCTTTTTGGAGCAAATTTTCGGGCCACTAATATTGTACAATATGGCCGGCGAGCGGGCCCGACCGGAAGGCAGCGCGGGCATTCGGACACATAAATTTAGCGAGACTTATGCCGCGCCTAATTCCCGTCGGCAGGGGTTGCCAATCACCCCTAATCTGGAGAGATGCGCACCTCTATACACCCCGAACCCGAAAACTCAATGGTACATTTTCAAAAATCAAACTCAAATCGGCACATTTCGATTTTTTTTTAATATTTACAACAGATCATCATAAATTTTGCCACTCGGTCCATGACGTCAGCAACCCTGGTGCGGCGTCTGATTTCTTCATTCCTTATGCGGTCACGCAAGCTCACACCAAGTATCTGTCTTTCCATGGACCTCTGTGTACACTTGAGCCTGTGGACACTTTTTGCTGTAAGAGTTGTCGTCTCTATACAGTATACACATGTCGTAGACCTTTCTTTTGAGACAAACCGGTATTTCATAATTTTCAAAGACAGTATGAAATGGCATTGGGCTGGACACTTGGCTAGACAGGGTGGCAACAGATGGGCACCCAAGATAATCAGTTGGAGACCATGGGAAAATAGGCGAAGTGTCGGAAGGCCACCGATGAGATGGACTGATGATATTGTCAAAAGGGTTGGAAAATCTTGGATACAAAGGGGGCAGGATAGAGACGAGTGGAAGAAATTGGAAGTGGCCTATATCCAGCAGTGGAG